>KB663655.1:2499555-2547465 GCA_000349025.1 Anopheles minimus
TACGCGGAAATTCGAGATACGCGGATTTGTCCGGTCCCTATTATCCGCGTATTTCGGAAACCGACTGTATAGTTATCTACTAAATAACTAAACGCAGTATCTCCGAGGAGCAAAATCTCAAACAATAAATATACAAAGTACTATATATGTTTGCATTGAATATTGAGTAACTGAAACTTATACATTTTTAATATTTCCTTATATAGCGCTGGAAATTATTTCCATATTACTTTTTAAAGCTATAAGTGCCAATTATGACCAAATTATTTAGTTACGGAAATAAGCTTAACCTCGAATAAAATACATTCCTTTACTTGGACGTATACGCATCCAATTACGGTTGATAACGGGCGTTGCAGCAATTTGTTGCCAACCGTGCGTACAGGTTCTCCTTCAAAACGCAAACCATTACGACTCTCTACTGGTCCAGAGAAAGCTTTCATAATCGCTCTCCTATCCATTCTAACTTTGAATGAGCAAAATTCCAACTGACTTCAAGTTTACATCTAGCTTTCTTTGTGTTTCTTCCGCCTGCCAGTATAGATACTGACAGAGAAAGTTCAACTCTTTTTCCGTCGAACCACACAACAGAATCGCACAAACATAAAAATAAATTCTAAGGAAAACAACGAAAAAAAAACTTTATCTTTTCACAGCCTAAAGAACGAACGCAAAGTTGAGGAACGCTGGCCATGGGAAAATTCTCAACAATTTCCATAGCGAGCATAAAACGGTCTTGTGAGAGACGAGGAGAAGAATAAACAGTAAGAAAAAAAAGTGTTGCTCCAATGGCAACCAATGAAAACAAAACCATTAACAACCGTTTCTTCACTCTCTCTCTCTTTTTTGTTTTACGATTCCATGTGTTCTGTGTATGCGGATGTATGTGAGGGTGATTTTTTATGTATTTGTTAAATTTTCCTTCACTTTGCTTGACCTCTTCATAATCCTTTACAGCTAGATAGAAGATCATATCTATGTGCTTTGAAAGATGTTGTAAAATCTTTCCGCTTTCACCCTTCTGAAAAGAACGATAAAAAAAATCTTGCACAAGAGCTACAAAGAAACATGCTCTGTTCTTTTCACTTAGATTGGTCCGTCTTTTCCCCTTGGGGAAAAATAATCGCTTCGTGTTGAAATATTCCTGAACGCTGTTCAAAACAAAGCAGATTGGAAAGGGTAAAGATATTCCATTTTTCAACACTTGCCACTGTTTTCAAAGTTTTTGAAATCGAGACTGAAGACATTCGTACAGACAAATAGTAACGCGCTAAAGAGCACAATGGGTAGACGAGCTTGTTGGAAAAAATACATCGACAGCACCATCATCGTTGGTCATTGACCAGCGCCCATTTTTGTCTCACTCGCAAGGGATCCGATATTCGGATCATGCTTTCCCATTGTGTACAGTATCAACCCAGGCTTCAGTCGGAACGCCAACGATCCCGCGATCGGTTTCGCAACTTGCCCATTTTATTTCGCTCGATACGCAGCTGTTCGGGATGTTTCTCTGTTTCGTTTGCATACGCTTCACAAGGAATACGGAGAACGGGCGAAATACAGGGAAAAAGGAACACCATCAGCGCAGAATTTGTTTCGATAAGCCTAAGCTAACCACCAGCCGATTGGATTGATTATCTCGCGGCCGATGCCGTTGGTAAGCCATTGTTCAGTTGGTGGGTAATTTTCAATTATAGACAAGCTAATAAAAATCACCTAGCTGTAGATGGAATTATACTCAACCGTACGGTTTCCATGCCATACAGAGAGGCATCATATGCCTTTCATTTGCCAATGATATCTGCTTGGTGCACCAGTGGCTCTAGACAGAGCCAACAACAACAAAAAATACGAATCACACGTCATAGATAGCCAAACCATATGCAAAACGAACAATCCATGAAGGTGGTGCAGAGTGCCCATGGGTCAATGTTAGGAAATGGGTTTTACTTGAGTTTGTAAATAATCATCCACCTTGCGGAAACTAGATCCCACCTTTGAACCGACAAACCACACGCCTCACCGTGTGTGCCGTCCAATCTGTGAGGCATCCGGATCGATCGATACCACTTAACGTCCATCAACTGTTTGCAGACCCATTTAAAGTAGGCAAACAAAGGATTATCATCTCAAACCAACCAGAACCCCAGCAGCGAGGCATAAGAATGCTCATTAAATTATCTGCAATTAATATTCTAATCACGAGCATTATAAATGCTTCCATACGATTAAAATCACTTCATCATGCCTGGATCGTCGATCGAGCCGGGAACGAGCATGGTGTGATCGTTCAGAAACCAACCTACCCGAGCAGGCACTGCCAGTTAATTGGTGCTTTGGATGGTTTGGCCCACTGCACTGCACCATCTGGAGGCAATGTCTGGTGCCATAATCAAGGTGCCTTACCCGGCCGCTTACGCACCGCATAAATTACGATCGTTTTGCTCATCCCCATTGCCCAACCGTGAGGATGCTATCGATGCTGTTAACCAAGCGCCGTCCATCTTATCAGCTTGTAAAGGTGTAATTGATAAATTTTGCACCGATACACAACAAGTCCCCTAGGGCTTCTTAGTTTTCCCAAGGTCGACGCGTTGTCTCGATCATGCTGTTGTATTCGAGAATCTGCGCGCATCAACTTGCGAATCTGGTACGCGTATGATGCACTTCAATGGCTCATTACTAGTCATGAAACGTTGCGTACCGTAACGAGCAGTGTTAATGGTGTGTCGATACCGTACCACACCTTTAGCACTCATTAATTCCACTAGAGCGCCAATCGAGGTGAGCTGGGGGATAATTTTGCATAACCATGAGAAAAATTGCTTCAAGAATTCGCGAAAGAAATTCGCATCAAGCACTTATGCACATCTTATATCAAGGGGGCTCCATCGGCACCAACTTTAGTTGGGAATGTGTTTCATTTTTGGAATTGTATATCTTTGAGTGGTAACATTTATGTTGAATGTAACATTTATGTAATGTACATAACCAGTACAAAAACTCGCTCGTTTTAAATATATAAAAGAGCACAAAACATACCGATCAAGCGTGAACCATAAATCTGCTCACAGTTTAGATGAAATGCAAAATCACCATTACCATCCAAATGAGCACCGTTTTTTCCTCAAAACCCTGAAACACACACACTCTCAGCTTACACTCATGTAGTGCCCGAACGAATAAGTGATCGGGTCGGGGTCAGTGGCGCACGCTCGTTTGCCAGATATGACCTTTTTTCTGATCGTCTAATCGGTTCACCACACTCCATGGCTCCATGGCACAGAAGGTAGCGTTAAAGGTGAAATTGTTGGCACTGACGAAAGATCGATCGATCAGGCACGCTCACACACCTTCTTGTTGTTGGTTGGTATGCGATATGGGCAGGTAATTTTTTTAAATTGCTGTGATCTTCCAATCTTGGGTTTAGTTTAGTTTTACAATTTTTAATCATTACAATTTTCAAAATAGAAAAAAGACTATGTAAGCTGCTTTAAAAGACTTGAATAGTTAGCGACGAAGAGTAAGCGGGGGCGGTCCGGTGGTCGAGGAGATAAGCGGCGCCGGTCTTAAACGGCAGGACCGGGGTTCAAATCCCATCCGGATCGTTCCCCCCGTAGTGAGGACTGACTATCCAACTACGTGGTATCAATAAGTCTCGTAAGCCAGAAATGGCAGGCATGACCGAGTAGGTCGTTAGGCCAAAGAAGAAGTAAGCGACGAAACTGGTTCTCATTAAAATTTAGAAGGAAATTAACTAAGCATCATTACTATAAAAGATCATTGAGCCACTTTTAAAATATATCTTTTCCAACATTTGTTGTGGGTTAAAGAGTTTTAAGACAGAGTGTTTTACGCGAGCTCCAATAATCGATTACAGTCATCGATGAAGCAAGTTCATTCAACATGTGAGCTGTTGTGCTGCATGAAATCATTTTTAAACTGGCCTCTGAAATTTTGGAGGGTACGCTCCACTAATCACCTTATTCCAGTTTCGCTTTCTGTTTTCATTTTTCACGGCGCTCGACTGTGGATATATGGGCCATCCGACAGATCAGCACCTATCGACCTGAAAAAAACCTTTGTTAATCGTCTCTGATTACCTAAGATAGGTCTATTTACCTCACAGAAGTGAATACCAGGAAGACCTACGTCACCTGCGTAAGCATCTTAATTTGAGGCAGGTAATCGTTAATCGCAAAACTAGTCGAAAGAAACGACTACATCCGGACTCTAGTCCCATCGCATCCTAAATTTCACTTCCGACTGTACACCTTCCTGCTGGCGGGAATGTTCGATGACAAGCTAAACGACACGAGCGGTACGTGTTGAATGAAATAGGCGACTGACCTCAAACATAATCGATTGTAATTGAAGGCTCCGGTTCAAAACGAGCAACGTTTAATGCCACCCTGGCAGCTGCACTGGACGGCTTTTATCGGGAACGAAATGCTAAAACAAAACCAAATGCATACATCCAAATAAAACCTCCCGTTTTATTTGCCCTCCATAAAGTAGCACGCGGTCGGAAACTGCACATTACACTAACGCCGGCTCACCGACCGATTGATCCAGCTTTGCATCGATCGCTAGCGAACCGACATGTGTCTGACAGACTTGGCAGTTCGATATCACCACCGTAGGTCTTGCTCCTACCTTGTTTACTACCAACCCCGCTGAATGGGAACTCCTCGCAACCAACAAACCGATAAAAGAAAAAAAAAACAAGTAAAACTCATTAGTCAGGGTTAGCGGCCAGGTTCATCCACTGGGCGATTTGATTAACGAGATCTCCTGCACTCCGGAGTAAGTGTGGAAATAACATGAACCCCAAGGAAGAGAATCTATGCGGGATAGAGTACAGGGCAAGCGAAGGTAAGCAAGGAAGGGTGTCGATCGTGTGAGGACGCTGGTGCGAGGGCCGGCAATGCGGGTGGATTCTTATTATGAATCGCAACGGGAAGTAAACTATTGTATTTGTTTGAAAGTGTTTTTCGGACAGGGGGTCTATTAACGAATCCCACATTCAAAGTTCACTTTCCCATGGAGCGGCGTACCGCAAGCTGTGCGTTAAGAAAAAAAAATAGGTACGAGATTAGATACTACAGGAATGGTTGACCAATTTTCACGATGCATTGAATGAATGAATGTGACTAAAGATATTCTAACGGAGTTTATTATTGGAATACATCATTTAAGTTCAAGAATGTGTTCTTGAAGTTTAAGCCTTTGCTGGCATTATTAAAACCCACGCGTATATACACCATGAGTTCCTAACGTGGAACCAATGTCGGTAGAAACATTTTGATCTCGTCCAAACACTTCTTAGACTATCGCCATGGTTTGCGGTGTATCCAATTGCAACCGTAACACAATCCTGCCTTTAAATCAAACCTTACGCCAACAAACCGGAATGATTCGTGGAAATGAAGAATGAAAACGAGTTGAATATAACACCCGTAAGGATCGATCTGGATGGATTGGTTGGAAAATTAGTTTGATCTAATTGCCGTTTTTCCCTTTCCCTTTTTTCCGCCGAATGGTGCTGTGGGTTGGAACACACGTCTGCCGATGCAACAGTTCTGATTTCTAACCTAATTTCTCAGTATTGTGAATGTGAATAAGTATGGAAGAAGCGATCGATCGACTGTTTATTTACAGTTTACGTACATTGGTTTCATTGGGGAAACAGTACATGACCGTTCTAAAAACTTCTTGGACAATGTGCTGTTTTCACGGGATTTTTGTTGCGATTAATTCTTCGGAGAATTAAAAATAAAATTTCGAACGATTGAGACTACGAACCTATATGTTCCAGACACTCTACGTAATATCAGCGAGACCGAAGTTTTTTTTTTTGTTCATTTCGGCTTCTCGCGTCTTTCTCGGAGAGGCGGTTCGTATCGTGTTATTTGTTTTTGTTCTGCTTTCACTGCGAAACAATACAACCGAAAACAAGTGCATCAAAATCAAACGTCGGTCTGGGGTAAAGCGAAGCCGCCCCGAAATTAATCTAATTTATTTTTCCGGAGCAATTATCGATCGATCAGAAACCACCGGGTGGACTAGAAAATAAAATTAAGAGAAAAGAAAATTCCCGCCACCGGGTCGGGTGCAGGCGTTGCGTAAGGTGTAAGCGGTTTGAGATGCGTGTTTGGCCATTTGGAAGAGTCGGTGGCCGGTGCCCGGTGTAATCACGGTAGCCCTCGTTCGGGGAGCCGGGAACATAGCGCACGCATCGACCGTTTCTGGGACAGCAATTGATTGAAGCGTACCGGATTACCGTTTATAGCAACCTGGATCAATTTTCCCATCTGGGGCATGTAATTGTTGTCCAGTATTTTTCGACGGAAGCAAAAGAGGAACGTCGATCCATTTTTGGAAAGGAAATAGTCGGGATGCAATTGCACAGGCTGTATGTGGGAGATGATACACGGAAAATTGGTTTCTAGGACACAAATGGTGCAGAATACATTCCCCAACGATGGTGGCATGCGTTATGGACAGAGAATCTGTATCAGAAATGATCTGTTAAATAAATACTTGAAATGCAGCCTAACGTTAGCTTTCGATCAATACATCGCCTTCAACCGAAACTTCTAAGCGATTGTTCTTCATTCACTGTTGTTTCATTCCTTTCACTCGGTGCAACACTATTGCTGGGAAGATCTCGCAAGCACTTCAGAACATCAAGATCGCCCTTATTTCATTTGCAATGATCGATTGATTTTGGTGACCCTGGGAAAGAATGTTGGACCGGTTGTGAAAGGAAAATAAAACCCAGCTGACCACATCGGGTAATAAGCAACTTTCCAAAAATAGTCAACATGTTTCAGTTCACATTTCGACTGATACAATATAATGTACAAGCCAAAATAATACAATTAATATAACGATATGACCTTATGTGTGGGGTAAAAGGGACCCAAAATAATAGTTTTCTTGTAAGCGTGTTCTTTGTAAGTTGTGTTCTTTGTAAGCGCAATTAAAGTCTAATTTCAATTCATTTTTAATTAAAAATGAATCTTATCGTGTTTAACTGAAAACAACAAAGCATTCAGAAAAAGTGTTAATAAATACAACAAATTCCAAAACTATCAATCATTATGCCTATCTCTATTAGAAGCTATTCTCCAGTTTTACCATGTCGGGATTATCTTAGATCTATCGGCATTAGCTTGCATATCGATTTCCACTCCTACACCGAAGATTGAACATATACAAAGTATGCGAGCTTTTCCACCCGCGGCATGTCGGTTTCTGTTTTCAACAATAAATCTAGATCACAGCATTTCACAGCATGACAGGCACAGGGGAAGAAACCATTTTTGGTCCGCATAGCTAATACTGCTTCGATTCTTAGATCCTAATGCGGATGGTTTTCAGCGCCACAATCGCGCATAAATCTTAACCGACCGGACAGATGCGACGGTTGGTTTGGTCGTTTAAGCCTTTCTGTTTTAACATCACCGAGCGGGAATATCTGTTCGGTACGCAATTCAAACCACTGCATCGGATTCGAATGCGCCCAGATCAAACACAGCATTCGTATCGATCAATAAACGGGACGAAACTGACCCATAATCGGGGGCGGTACACGATAATAGGCGCCTTAATATGACTTCCTATTAGCACCTGAGCTCCACCGAGATAAATATGGCCCTTGTCGGTAGAAGTGCTGTAAGATTCTTGGTTATCATGCACCTAAAACACCTTTTTGTCTAGTGAGGGCATTCCGTGAGCGGGGAAGGAAAAAATCAAACGAACGTCATAATTACAAATCTCCACTCTCTTGCCTGCCTATTGGCCTGTTTATTAAACACTTTGGCACCCTTCTCCATCAATCGTGGCTTCTTTTGCTGCTTGTATTCGGGAAGCTCAAGAAACCCCCGGATGGCATGCAATTGCAGCTAATAACGGATAACATCGTGACAACTCGCTAAGTAATGAACAGACGAAGGCTTGCAGTGACCATGCGGTAATGAATCATTCGAAACATTTTTCACAGCAGCACGATAAGTGGACGCTAAATGAAATTATTTCTAATATCACCATAACATTTTCGTTTGGTTTAATGAAATTCAAACTTAAGCGTTGATAGAAGTTTTTTATTCAAAAAACACAATATGTTCACATTCCTGTTTCCTACAATATCGCTCTGTAAATATCTGCATTTTCAATGAAAATAAACCATCCCAACAACAACTAGTTAAGAACGTGAAAGCAATTATAATGCCGTAACGTTTGTAACCGGTTTGGGAAGCGAAGAATCGTGACACGGAAGAACACATTCGATGGTACCGTAGATGCACCATCCTCTGTGTCCCCAGTAATTGACCGAACGATCAATATCAGCAGTAGCTGTTTAGATTGATTGGCTGACTGGGTTGATAAAATGATGAGATGTGCATGTGTAGGGCGCCAACGTTCGTGTGCGGATGGGTAGCCTCCGGGCGATCATGGGAACAAAACAGTACTTAGCTTCCGTTATTGCACCTGTGGTTTGTAGTACTCACGCGAAATTAGGACCCTTTACGTGCGTACGTACTCCCTACTCCCGTCGTCGTATTGGCTTTACAACAAGATAATAATTTTCGTTTCAATTATGCGCCTGTTTTACCAAAAAGTGTTTTCTTCTCTCCATTGCCTTCTTTTCAGCCACCCACAAGGTAACATGTGCGGACGAAACGATGCGAGTCGACGTGGCACTGCCATCGAACAACTTTTCCGGTGACTCCGTGTATCTGGACGGTATGAAGGGTTATCCGGATCCGAAATGTAAACCGACCATACGGGAAAATCTGGCCGTGTTTGAGCTTTCGCTAACCAACATCTACGATTGTGGTGTAACGCGTGTGATCAATCAAATTACGGTAGGGATAAATTGTGTGTGTTGTATGCCGTATTGCAATTAACACGTTTACCCTATATTACAGGGGAAGAAAGTGTTCTATCATCGTATCATCGTCGAAGCAATCCCGGAGACTGGAAAGGAGATCGTGAGCGTGAAATGTATTACCACCGGGCCAAGCCACAATGTAACGCATGGTATTGTGAAGCGAGATGTCCTGCCGGCTGGCTTCCAGGAACCAGAGTATGTTTCGTAATATACTGCAGACAAGGTTCAATGTGAATAAAAATAAGAACAAAGCCCTAACGCCACACATTTTCCGTGCGTTTCGTTTGCAGGGATCTCGAAATTACGACCTCCATTACGAAGAACGCTCCAGAACCATCGCTGGGCATTGCAATCCGCCAGGGAGACAAGGTGGTATCGGACAACCTCAACGTTAGCCCCGGGGCTCACCTTCAGATGGAAATTTACCTCGACAACCGTTCGGCACCGATTTATGGACTGGGCGTGAACTACATGCTCGTCACCGACACCAAATACCAGGAGGAAACGATCATTTTCAACGGGTAAGTTGTGCCGGTGACCCTCACCTTTGCCGATCCAGCAACGCAAGGTAACACTGGTTAACGTCACACGCTTGCCTCATTCTGTCGTTCTTCCAGCTGTTCGGTCGATCCTTATCTGTTCGAAAACTTCAACACCGTCGACGGCGATCTGCTGACGGCAAAGTTCCGGGCATTCAAGTTTCCCGAATCGACGTACGTGCAGTTCCGTGGCACGGTAAACGTTTGCGTCGATCGGTGCAAGGGTGTGATCTGCAGTAACGGCCAGACTGCTTTCGGACGCCGCAAACGAGAAATCAGCGTGGCACCGGCTGACCCGAACAAGGTGTACGAAGTCACAATGACCACCTTCATCAAGGTGAACTACGATGAAAATGCGGATCAAAGTAAGTGATCGTTACGAGACGTTACTTATTTCAGTGTGGTACAATAACTGACCCATTTCTTTTGTGTTTCATCACCCTCACCAGGTACTGTATCGGAAATTGATCAGAAAATCCGTCAGTTGAAGCTCACCAACCAGAAGCTGGCCCGTAACAGCCGTGCAGGAAATGTGTTCGAGAGCATTCACAATGTGCCAGCACGGACACCAGCAGACGAGGAGCAACCGACAACCACCATTCCTTCGCTCGACAACGAAAGCGCCAAGGTCGAGGAAACGATCGTGTTCCGGGAGGTGTTTACCCGACAGGAAGAGGATAGCCTCGAGGACGTCAATAGCGGTTCGCGGCGGAAGGGTTGGTCGTGGCAGCTTTCCGCACTGTTCGTACTCTACTCGATCGTTCTGGGGATCGTTCGCCATTGAAAAGTTCACGATTTCTCACGCGGTGAGCATGATCTCTCTCGCACACAAAGGAACCAAACTGCAATCGGTACGGGCCGTGCTCGACGGGCTGAAATGGAAGTGGCCGAACGCATTTCGTCTACACTTCCATTTTGGTCGTCGTCGACCGTGGCCGCTCGTTGCACTGGAGACGAGACATTACGGGAAGGGGAAAAAGTTATGTCTCGGGGGACTTGTTTAAGGATCTGCGTACAAGTTGTAAATATTTGATACAGCGACAAATACGAATTGTGTAAAAACCTCCGCGCAGAAGCGATGAGTGGTGGATTGTTTCATGTTTTTAGAAGCGGCTTTTCTTCTTGTAATTTTATGCGAAACGAAACAAACTCACTTTCGCTAACACCGCAACATTGAACGAATGAACAAATTAGTTACTAATGAATACGGCTTGATAATACTAATTGCGGCACTCGTATCGGGAGGAAAGCTATGAAGTTTTAATGTGCTTAACAAGAGAACTATTCCTTTTTAGTTGAAGTTTAGGAGTTTGAAATGAAAAATGAAAATAAAACGAACGTAGGTTAAAGACAGATAGCGGTATGTGGCGAACAATTAAACAATACGGAGTGAAGGAACAGAATTCAGAATTCAGGAAATAAACGTAAACCCCGTCCCGAGGATCATCGACACGAGATCATTGGCCAGGTTGCGCTAACGCATACGCAACGCTAGCCGCAGTAAGATAAGGTTATGCTAGTCTAATTACTGTTTAATTGTGCGTAAAGAACTGACAGGAGAAGCGCGTTGCACGAGCAACGGCCGGGTTACGACTGTTTCGGATTCTTCGAAAAAGCTTACCGCGACGGTTACGCTTACACTAACGGGGTGACAAAAAAGCGCTGTTAGTAAAATTTGAAACCTAGCTTAGGGAAAGAACACATAAAAGTATCTCCGAATGCTTTTCATTGTAATCAGCCTCAGCAGGACGGAAATTGAAATATTGATAGAATTAACGGATGGTAGCCTACACAACCGTCCCTCTAACGCCAGCAGCAATAATTGTGAAACATTGTGCGAAATTAAGTGACTCTAGAAAATAAATCTAACCCTCAAGCTAACACCTTCGTCGAAGTTTTTATCTCGAGAGACAACCCTGTTTACATGTACGTACACTTTTATTCATATCGAAACTTTTGTTAGACAAAATCGTACACACACCACATTAGTTGAAAATGCAATCTGCTTATGTGCTTAGTACGCGTTTGCATCTTTCTGACAATAGATGCACCATACTAAATTAACTCCGATTAAATGATAAAAGAATGCCATTCTCGATTTCCACGAAGGCACACGAAACCAATTCTGACCGTAACTAGTATTTAGCTCCTACATTATTCTTTACTCATAAACTAAGCGACCTACCAACGTCGTTTTGCACATATCCTCAAACGAGCAATTTTCCGTGAGTGTACTAGTGTTTGAAGAAAAAAGAATAGTGATAGAATATGTTTTACACAGAGTTCTTTTCCTAAAATGTACATAAGTAAGCATAGGAATGGGGGAGAGTTACAAATACCTGGATAAATCTTGTTATATCCTCTCTTCTATGGTTTTGGCTCGACAAACGTGTTAGGTTTTTAGCCTGCGTTGCCCAATTGCCTGGCTGTCTGTAACTTGGAGTTACTCATGGCCGACTAATGATTGATGCGTTTGGGAGATACGGTCTTCCAAGACTGTAGCCACGATGAGGCATGTTGTTGTGCCGTACATTACCGATTATATACTATTTGACCGACCGTTTCCCCACAGCAAATGATTTATTCCACTTTGAATGTCCCTCGATTATGGTGTTTCTGTTTTTCCTAACATCTTGCTATGTTCCACCATCTCACTGTAGTTAAAAACAATGTCAGATTCAAGATCGTTATGAATTACCTATTGCAGACAGTTCACTATGATATAACTTAAACACCGTCGCCTATACCTGCACCTACCTACCTACCCAACTGTCAACGATTTTGCGGTGTAAAACTAAAACGTAACTACAAAATGCATCTGTATCTCTCAACATCGGCCGTTTTAAAAAGAGGAGTATATTTCGGAGGTTTTTGTTTCGGCACCGGGCACAGTTATAATTTGTAATCTGTCTTACTAACTCGCTTCGATTCTCTTATTCTCCTCTATGGTGTTAAATTATAAATTACTTCTAAAAGCGAGGATTGCTTGTCTAACATTCTGCTCCTCGCTTTTAGTGAACTTGCCCCTTACCGTTAGGAATTGATTCGATTATTCAATGTTCTTTGTCTAATGATACGCCCACACCTGAGGCGTAACATATGCTTGAATAGCAGAAAAATGCATTTTTGGCAACTTAATTTGTTTCAAAATAGCCTTTTCCAACCTTCCTGCGTCATAATATATCATTAAAAGTTCAGGCATATGTTTTGTAACGCCAGGCGATAGAGCCAGCGCTATTGGGATTTACAATATGGACGCCTCGTAATACTTCTTTTTCTTCTTATGCATGAGTGATTGATTTTGTTCCGACGATTGTCAGTCGGCTGGAGGAAAACCATCAGCGACATTCTTTGATAGGATGGGGGATAAAAACTCATTGTCTTACTCCATTTTTTTCTAAACCGCTTACTCTCAAACTCAAATGATTGCCAATTGTTGTTCAACGCACTGATCGATGATGAGCATAGCTCGATGTGTTTGCTGTATGATGAACATTGCTCTAGTACCGGTCGTATGATGATGCTCTACCATTTCCGTTTCCATTTCTACTGCGACTTCGACTGCGTCGGCGACGATCTCGTTCTCGTTCTCGAGGACGATCGCGATCGCGTTCACGGTCTCTTTCCCGGTCACGATCACGATCTCGGTCTCGCTCGCGACTTGGTGAACGTCCATTTTTAAGTTCACGCCCGTTTACCCTTCTACTTATCACTGGGCTGCGGCTTGGAGGTGGTGAACGAGACGGTTTCCGCGTTACCGGAATCATACGACGGCGGTTCACGCTTCCGCTGCGTCGCGGACTGCGGGACGTACTGCGCCGTCCGGGCGATCCTCTCGGGCGAACATCCCGCCGAACCAACGACGTACGACGCACAGGCGTCCGTGACCGGGATCGGGAACGCGTATGTGAACGACGTCTATCCGGTAATGCGGCTCTCCGATTGCGTATTGGTGAACGCGATTTCGATTTAGATCGTGTGCGCGATCGTCGTTCTCGTGGATAACGTGACGTCATGTGTCGGTTACCTTAAACGGAGAGAATATATTCTATAATGTGGGCCTATCCACAGGCTTATCGATAAAGACGTACCTCTTGCTTTGATTTTCATGTTGGCCAATTCGACCAGCTTTGGATTGATCACCTGCTTGGCTTCCTTCAGTACATCGATCAGATCCCGCGCTTTAGACGCATTGTTTGGCGTAAAGAACGTGTACGCAGTGCCAGTATTATTGCACCTGCCCGTGCGACCGATGCGATGAATGTAATCTTCCGATGTGGTGGGAAAATCAAAGTTTATTACAAACTTAACATCATCCACATCTGTTCATATTTGTTGGAAAGATAAATAGAAAAGGAAGAGAAAAGGCGTTCATGAGTTTACCGGGCATAGCTGGAATAACAAACAGAAACACGCTTATCGTAACACAAAAACGATTCAACACGAGCGAGACGTTATGGTTCAATTCTTCATTTCAAGGAAGGATTACTGCCGCGTCGACGAAAGGTAGTAAACTTAGGAAATCGACGCGCGGAATTGTGAAGATATATGAGCTTACAATATAATAACAAAAGATCAGCCAAGGATAAAACCCGACGAAACAAATATAACAATTTTACAAAAAATAATGATAAAGTTATAGCTTGGAAGTTTAGTTTTGAAATCACGGGAAATCTGTCCCTTGTCTGTTTGTTAATAAACTTATCGATCAACTTTGATCGAGTGGACCACGCTGATCGCTCTTATTTTCTCTCAGGCATTCTCTCACTCTTCGACTGCTGGTGGAGCTCTTGGGAGCCGGGAGGTAGTGTGGTAGCCAGCGCGAGCTGATACTGCTACATCCACCACCGCCGACGCTGTGACCCTCGCTGTCTTTGTTGTCGTCGTCTTCGTCGCCGCCGCAGGAACTGCGAACGCCAACGCCAACTACATTCACCGCCATCGTTCCGCCAAGGAGAACAATGGTTGGTAATGAGGATCCAACGTAGGAAAAGACGAGAAGTCTGCCGGTTGGGACGTGATTCCTGAAGTGGAGAACTGCCGAACCATTGGCCTGACTGTCACCGCTACCACTCACTGCTTGCCGATGCAAAATTCCTTCCATCTTCGATCATTTCCTAGTGTTTATTATCCTTCGGCAGCTGGTCATTGAGAAAGTAACCACGTTTAAGCCATTCCTTGTTGTATGTCGAAACCTTGCGCCCAAACTTATCTAATCCACGTAAGCAGGGAAAGCATTAGCGCACATGCCTCCGAGTGGATGATAGGGTGCTCAGCAGCCGTGGCAGCGGAAGAAGGTGTAGGTAACAGCTGAAGCAGCAGTAGCAGTAGTAGCAGCAGCAGCGACAGGGCCAACAGCAACAGCGATGAAGCCCGGAAAGACCGACCGATCTCACCGACATCGACCATCATCACGCCGACGCAACTCTTCCGCAGCGCAGCCACACCATCGAAGCCGATTGGTTTGCCGGTTTTTTCGGCCAGTCTCTCCAGGGGCTTCCTCTACAGCCGCCGATCCTTTTGAGTCTGCTTGTACGCCTCGTCGACGTGCCGACATATGCCAAGAGCTACACAATCCAGGCATTGGGGCACGCAAACGCATTGGGACGAGATGGAACGGAGATGCGACGATGCGCGTACACGGATGCGTTTTCTCTGATCGTCCGCTTGATCCGGAAACACAGAGGTGACACATTCGGCACGATCGCATCCACAAACACCTGCAACGAGGGCAACCGATGTCTGTCACTGCGGTTAAGCATTGGTTTGACTCGCTATCCTTCCCCAACAAAAACCGGCGCCTGTTCTGCTCCCGTGCGCTACGGCCGGGTACGGAACGGCCGAATGATTCTCTTCAAGGCAGACGTGAGTGTGTGCCTCTGGAAGGATAGAATGGGAGGCCGGGTTTTACTTGTTAGCGCTTCTTCGGGTACTCGGGAATAAAAGTAGCGAATAAGTTGCACAGACGTTAAATTGCATTATCGTTAAATGCATGATTTTGTAGGAAAGATGTGGAATAAATTGATTTTAAAGCATGCAATGCATTGAACTCGAAAGCAAATTTTAACCGCTCATTCTACTCAACTGTTACATTTATGAAATTCTTTCATTCGATGGCAAACATTCGAGCGCTGTATACTATTTAACTGAATGATTAGTAGTACCATTAATAGTCGTTTTAGTGGTACAATAAATACTTCAAGATCATGCACTTAAATCTGCATTTGCTTAACGTGACATTATAATTTCACTTAGGCCATATTCAAAACGATAAAAAGTTATCCATGCCACTTGCATCATTTTCGTGCCACGACGAATCTCTTCTCTCTCGTCCATTTACAAAAATGTCCCAACATTGTTTAGAGCTGTCTCCTAAACGCATCAACATATGATACTCACCAAGACCACGAGCTGCCACATCAGTGGCAATCAATATTGGCGTCCTCCCGGAACGGAATGCTGCAAGAGGTAAACAGAAAACATGAGATCATTGCTGTTATTCATCTTGGCGCTCTGCACATAAGAATGCTCCGATACGTACAATTTAATGTTGCATCACGCTCGTTTTGTGATTTATCTCCATGAATACACCGAGCCGGCCAACCATCACGCTTCACCTTTCGCGTTATATCATCCACACGCTTTTTTGTCTCGATGAAGATAATCGTTTTGCATTCCTTTTCCGCCATAATTTCGCGTAACAGAATGCTTAGTTTCGATTCCTTCTCATACTCCTGGCAGACGTCGATGATCTGTAGGATGTTGTGGTTTGCTGCCAGCTTTAAGGATCCGACGTTGATCTGTGCGTAATCCTTTAGATAATCTTTTACAAGCCGGGCGACTATGTCTGGCCACGTTGCAGACCACATCAGTGTCTGGCGGTCGGGGCGGATTTGCTCGATGATGGTACGTATCTGCGGTTCAAATCCCATATCCAGCATACGATCGGCTTCGTCCAACACCAAGTACGAGCAGCGACGAAGATTCGTCTGGTTACTCGACAAAAAGTCTATCAACCGACCCGGTGTAGCGATAACGATTTCCACGCCATACTCCAAATCATCCTGCTGCTTTCGTTTCTTCCCACCGCCAAACAGGCAAGTATTCTTATACTTCAGCGCACGTCCAAAGTCATCGGCCACTTGTTTGATTTGCTGGGCAAGTTCGCGCGTTGGTGCGAGAATTAGCGCGATCGGTCCGTCACCTCGTCGGAGTCGCGGCTGTTGATCGATGTGTATCAGAGCGGGTATCAGGTAGGAGAGCGTTTTCCCCGAACCCGTCTTTGCGATACCGACCATATCCCGTCCAGACAATGCAATCGGCCAACCTTGCGCTTGTATCGGCGTTGGCGAGGTAAACCCAGCGTACCGCAACTCGTCGATGATTTCCGCCGGAAAGCCAGACTCTTCGAAGGTAAATATGGGATCTGGTATGTCATGACCTTTCGTCGTAATCTCCTTCGATCGACGCCACTCGGAAATCTCACGTTCGGAACGGCGATAGGAGGCTTTGGAACGATACGGTTCACGTACGATTGTTTCCAACTTCAACTGAGACCATTGCACCGGTCTAAGCGTCTGCAGTTTACCGATTTCATACCGACTTCCCACCATTCCACCACGTCCCCGCGGACTTCTACTTCGACTGCGACGCCTATCAGAGAGGAAATAGAAAAAATGGACAATTCATTCACCTCCCTTATCTTCGATGGACCTGCGTGGGCATTGGGAAACGTTTATTCATTCCGGATGATCAGATTTGCAAAAGTAGACCACAAAAGCTTTGCAGTACTGCAAACACACATCCGGGATAGGTCACAAGATGGAAGCATCGAGGTGAGACTATTACCTTCCATTGCGGCTCATTCTATTTGTCTGCAAATGGTTATTTATGTTCCGCTACTTTGGACGCGATGGAAGAACAGAATCACACACTTGGTAGACTATAGGAACCAATTATACCGATAGATAATCACAAAATTTCAACCCTAAATCACTGGCTCAACTTGCTTTTAATCTTTTGCTTTCCTTTTCACTTGACGTTTGGCCACAAACCTGAACGAAATGTTGCATGCAAGAATAACAAACATGAAGCGGATAGTTTACACTGCAAGAGCTCAGTTCTTCGAATAATACTGTATGGAATTTGATTTTTTTGTAGCAATAAAATTACCACCGGGAACTGAACCACCATAAGCCATTGGTGTTACGATTAAACCATAATTGATGTCCAATGGATAAAAATGAGAAAAAAAACAAGAAAACATTATTTATAACGCGGAGTTTGACATCTATCACGTTGTCAAATGTCAAGAATTCTTTGATGGCCAGGTTGGGGCATACACTCCAAATTCTATTCATTACCGAAAAGAATGAAAACGTTTCCGAACCCCGTTCTATGTCACGTTTCTGTAAATATCCTCACAAATAATTACAATAATCTTTAAATTCAATTGATAATAGCGGAACAGATGTTACCTTTTCCATCGAAAAGCATTATTGGATTTATTTAAAATGACGTCAGATCACTCCATCATGGCGGTTTCAAAACACGGTGCGCTGTAGCCTGGTCTTGTTGAAATCGCTCGCAGTGGGATTTAATGTAGCACGCAAAAATCAGAAGAGGTAGAAGCAGCACAACCAGAACCAAAAGCAAGAACTCCGAAAGAATTCCCTTTGCTGCAGCCGTCAATAGAAAGTGGTGCTAGAAATGTAAAGGCTATTTCTGCTGCCGGATACCTCATTTTTACCTGTGTCTATTTGTCCTTCATCACGAAGCGCGACGTGTGTGTAGTTTTCGTGTAGAGCGGCAATCATCATAGTGAGCGGGCGGCTCGCGGAAACATCATTTTTTATTTTCACCGATTTCGATGGTTGCCGTGACCATCTCGTGTTGCAGTTCCGCACTATCCCTATTCGAGGTTAGAGCGGTGTGTTAAAAATGGAGTGAGCGTTGGTGCAGAGTTGCATTTCATTTCTTCCCATTTTTGCAAACACATCGTGTGTGTTGGTTGATGCAGATGTACCTCTAGACGGAGGTGAATAAGACTCTCGTGATTTTTACGGTATAGTGGCATGGGTTTGGTCGAGCGAAAGAAAATGTCGGCGAAACATCATCACATTCATTGACGGCAAAAGGCAAACGGTCTGCCATTCTTCGTGTGAATGTGTGTGTATGTGCATACGTGCGTCATTTCGTTGTTGATTGAAGGTATTTGTAATCCAAAAATCGAAACAGTTTTGTGATTTAATGGTTTAACAGCAAGCAATGTTATACCGCAAACGGGAACCTCGTACCACCGTGTGTTAAGTACCAGTTTTTCTGCCCTCTCTCCAACAGTCCACGAAATACAAGAAGTATTGTGTTTTTGTTATTGTTACATCGCGTTCAATCGAAACCAACATGGAGCGGTATGGTAGCTAGCGAAAATTGTGTTTCATTGTTGGTCTAGTAATCGCAGCACCATCTGTGTATGTGCGTGTGTGTGAGTGAGTGGGCCGTGGAATCAATCGGTGGTGGGTTGGCTTTGTGTGGCATTGGCCCTTTCGGTTTTGTGTATTCGAGATCCCGCGTGTCTCCCGCGACAACGTCGTGTTTCGTGCGCCGATCGGGTGTAAGTGGTTGCTAGCTTGCCGTAGTGTTTGTGTGTGTGTGTGTGCTGTCCCCACAGGGAGCAAGTGTGCTAAAAAGTGGCAAAAGGAAAGAATAAAAAACAACCTAAAGCTACGCAGCATACCGTGGAATGCAAAACGTCTCTGCGCTAGCAGCAACAGTCGCCCGACTCACTGAAACTCCGCTAGTGGTAGAAGCAGGCAGCGGAAACGAAAGGCGTACATAAATACAGGCGACAGCATTTAAATATCCATCGTGGTGTGTTGACACTCCCGTTCCCATTCGTAACCTACTGTGTTGGTTTTGCCCGTATTGGTGGAGCAAGCGAAGGGTAGAAAGGGCACTACACTATCGATCGGGAATATCCCGAAAAAAAGTGTTCGATTTTGCGACAAAGCAGCTGCTGCAACGAGGCCGAAAGTTACGTTACACGGGAAAACCCCGTTGTGTCCGAAGGAAGGGAACGGTATTACGATAGGTGACAGAACAAGGGCGACGGCAAGCAACGATGAGTACCAACAGCACAACGACCAGCGCTGGGAATGATGTTAGCAGTGGCGGGGTTGGCGGTGGCGGCGGAGGATCTGGAGGAAGCAGCATCGAAACGGAATACAACGAAATCGTATCCCGGCGAGATTGGCCAATGGTATTCCAGGTAGGTTGGGTTGCTTGGATGGTTCGTTTCTTTTTTCGTCACCTTTTCTTGTTCTCTCTTGTTGCACTTTTTGTAGCCGGCATAAATGTGATTACCGAACCAAACGTTTACCGCGTGTGTACGTAGGAGCAATCGGTTTGTTCTGTCCGGGGTTTTTTTTTAGACATTTTTGTTTTCTGTTTTCGGCTACTCCGTTCTAACTAAATGGCTCCGCGGGTGTCAAACGTTCCCGGAATGGGTGCAAATCAGTTGGTCTGGTTGGCTAAGGTCATGCTGGAGTCTTGCCTGGTTAAACTCTTCGGTAGATGATGATTTGGAGAAATTCGGTCCGAATACCCTCTATGAACGAGCTAGATCGATCGATGATGGCGGGTTTTATCGAAAATATTAGCATTAGCCTTCCGCTTTGATGGCGGGGAAAATGCATTACAAAGAATTTTCTTACGTTCGTGGAAGATAAGTTTATTTCGAAATGTTGCTAAACAACGCCATCTATCGGGTGTTGTATGAGTGGTTTTATTACAAACGTTTCGCAGAAGTTGTTTGTTATTATTAATTCTTCTCGATAACATAAACATTAGAGTGGAATAGATTATACCTATGGTGCTTGTTTTTCGATTGATCAGTTTACAAAAAAAACTTTGCAAATTGCTGTTGGAAGATTCATCCATATATCAAAGGGACTGGGAGGGTACGGTTCGGTGGTCGAAGCAATAGAGGCGCCAGGCACAGCAGGACCAGGGAACGAATCCCACTCGGACCGTACAGTCATATTGGGGACTGACTGTTAAAGTACGTGGTATTAATAAGTCCAGAAGGTCGCTATAGGCCCGGAGGTGATCCGAAACAGTTCATTATGTCAAAAAGAAGAAGATTTTTGTGTTATTTTTATGTATCAGATATATTTCTACTGTAACAGACGAGAAACAATGTAAAGAAATTCTACTGTACGTACCAATGAATCGGACGTAGATCATAACAAGTTTGCATCCAAAAATCATTGGCAGTCACCGGTTTACTTGTTGTTTGAGTGTTTTATAGAGACTTTGGGCTCTATAGCCTCATTCGCCTCTTAGTCATCGGCTTAAGGAAACATCCAACAGTATCCACTAGGTTTTTAATTGAACTGGTTTCAGTATATCCGATGTGTAATAAAACGCTGGAATTGGTATTATCCGGTCTGGTAGATAAGTCGATAAACAGATTCTATAACAGATCCGTCTAGGGTTTGCTCTTGTGTCATGTTACGTGACGCCCTTTGTACCAGATGATTCGTTGTCGTTTTTACCAGTCGGTTAAGATTCAATAGCTATCTTCCGGGAATAGATTTTCCATCGCGTATGATGGCTTCTTGTTTCGTTTGTTGTATTTTACATCCGAGCAAGTAATTTAACCCATGATATTATTTCGATTTTTAGTTGTGTTAATTAATTTTTCTCTCAAAGTATGGGGAGGTATTCATTTAAAAAGAGTTTAATGTTTCTATGCAAACTTAACACTTTTATTGATTATTATAATTAAAGCCACATGTAAAGGTTGTGGAGCAAAATTGTATGGATAGATAGTTTCTCTATTTACCTAGGCCGGATACCTTATAATTGAAAGATTGAACATAAGTTTATGGTGCCTACAAACTTTAATATATCTTGATGTAATATTTTATATTATTAATTATTATATAGTATTATTGACTTAATATAATATTATTATACATGAAATATTGTATTATCATTATTACCATATATACCGAATATCCGTATATGTGATAAAATAGGTTGAGTTACGCAACAATGGGCGGTTTTGTTTCACCGAAACAATGATAGGTCCGGGAAAAGGAAATCCCTTCAAAATCTTCTGGAACCAATGCGTACGAGAATTTACTCGAAACAGTATTTGTGAATTCACGCTAAAACAACACTATAATCCACCTGCAAGGTACGTGCTACAGGCACGTGAACTATAGTAATGTGGAACCCAACCAACATTAATGGTTTGTAATGTTCGAAGAAGGTGCTTGTTATCTTTACATGTATGATAAAGAGCATTTGTTTATTTTGATCCATATGCCTGTGTTATATCATACATTTTATGTATTTCCCTGGCGCTGGTGGTATCAGTGTAAAGAGCTAATTCACTAGAAAAAAGGCACACCCTTAACAGCGCGAGCTACTGTTCCCAGTTGCTCCCCTTAAGGCAACGCGCAGCGCTGTATGTGTTCGGTTAGTACGCATTTATTAATGTCGCTGTGCGGCATGGTCTCAATGATTATTTTGTGGTTCTTAATGCCTTCTCGGAACCGTTTTCAGGGATCGCCTCTTGGAGAATACTAGAAAAAGGATCCATGCTCCTTCGCATTTCCTTTGCACGCACGTGCCTGTTGCTGTAAAAAGTTGCCATATTTGATGGCATTGGTAACCGGAAGCATAACATACGGCTTTCTCTTCCGAACCTAACAAACTATCGCGCATTTTGGATTAGGAAGTTATTCTGAACACATCCCACATTTTCAGCATTTTCGTCGAATGCTATTAATTTTTTTTTTTCACAACACAAACATGATAGCGTTATCCAAACTCAGTCGTATGAATTTGCTACAGACGTAGTACAATCATAACCGACCACACTACACTGCACGAACTCGATTAGCCTTTCCCAATCGATTCTAGGATGAACGGAATCGGTTTTGGAAGGTTTAAATTTATCAGTTTGTTGCAATTCTCCTTTTCCTCGCAATAAGGGGAACTTACGTTCCATGTTTGCCCTTTATCCAAAAATTTCCGACTGACGTCACAACACGAACGTGCCTCATCTCTCCTCTGCACACGCGAACGTCCGACCGTCATAAATCGATGCAGACGACGGTGTGTACCTCTGTTTTACGGTGCAATTTTCCTTCGATTTGTTTGCTTCTCCTACCGACTCGATGCGGTGGAATCTAGAGCACTAACCGCGACCAGAACAGCAATGAACCTGGCTTTGTGCTTCTGTGTTGTTTTTTTTTGGTTTCTTCACTTGTTTCTTGCATTGTTCCGAGCAAGGGTGGTGGATCACGATAGCGGAAAGAACGAGTATCGATTGCGCTCCCCAGAGCAGAGGTTGACAGAAAAAGGAGGACAGTTTGTGTATGTTTTATGTTTGCCCTTCATCTGCTCTCACTTTGTCATTGCTTCCACGAACTGGGTTGATCGTTTACAATTTATTTTTCGTTCGTTGTTAAATTCTTCGATCGTACCCTGTGGCATCACGTGTGGTTTTGCGCAAGGAAGAAGGGAAAGGGGTAAGGGAACGGATATTAAAGAGACACACGGTGGACAAATATTTGTGTGTTGCTAGGGGTAGACGATGGCTACGATACAGTTGTATTCAGAAGAAGAAAGTGGCAAATGATGGTGTGCCATCGTTATTAAAATGATCTTCACCATTCTGTTCTGCTGCGTTCATGTCAGCCAGTATAATTAGCATGAGGAGTTTAACATTTGATGGATTGTCACTGTTTTAATTGTAAACAAAATAATTGCAGATTGCCATCATGGGTTGAAAATTTTTGGAGTAACTTACTCAAAAAGAAGAAAACACTTTTTATAAGGGTTTTCTTTATTGTCAGCAATATGGCCGTTCATAATGATTTTGAAATAAATTTTCATTTTGATTTAATTTGCCCAATTTTGATCTAATCAGCCATATTCTTCGATTATCTTCTTCGCTAGACTCGCCTCTATTCTACCAGTTTTTCTTTCTGTTTGTTTTATTAAATAAACTGGTATATAATTCATATGCATTGTGCTAAGTGCTGAAGGATTGTTTAAGGACTTATATTTGAATACTACTGTACTCTTTAGATTTTTTTTTGTCTATTTGATTTCCATTCCAACTGCCTTATTGCCGTAATCTTTAGATAAGATGTTACGTTACAAAAATAATTCTTCTGTGACATTCAAACATCCAAAACATCACTCTTGCTCTGCCATTTCTGGCTCCTTTGATTTGTGTTTACCAGGAACAGAATATTAAGCCCAGGTACGGTCCGGATGGGATTTTGTACAAATCTTGTCGTGTGAGAGACACGATCGATGCGCCACCAGCAACTGCACCACTAGATCATCATAATGAAATTGATTACTTCCCATACATTTTCTTACGCAATGAGATAGTTTTTTTATCATTAATTTTAATCAAAAAGTAGCTCCATCATTGTTATACAAGCCGTTCTACCAGTTACATGTGCTGATTTCGTCAAACGTTAAAATTCTCTCTTCATTTTCACTTCACTCTCCTTACCTACTCTGCGTTACATCGTGCATGATCCCTTCTATTTGCGTTTGGGGAAGTTTTTTTTTTCTTGGCCAGCGTGTGAGACAATGTTCCCTGAAGCGCACAATTTCGAGGAAATAATTAAATTAGCAAGCAAAATAACGAAAAGAAAACGCTAAAATTGACTCACGCAGAGCAGCAGAGCGACTCAAGAGCGAACTCTGTACAGTGCCGTCGGGATTGTTTTTTTTTCTCTTCTTCCCCTCGGGTCACACTAGTAAGTTTGAGTTTTCACCAAAGTGGCCACAAAACTCGGTCTCGCCTTTTAGGAAGAATGTTTCCACTCTATGGTATGATCGATGTCTAATGACCGTTGTTCGGAGAAAGATAAGTGGAAAGACGCCAAACGCCCGGGAATGGAAAGGACGTTTGCGCCTCCTCGTGGGGAAGGTTGACGTTTGGATGTCATCGACACACACATAACATGACGTCGTTGTCCGTCTTGTGTGTTTGGTGTGGGTACTGTTACAGAATCGCACATTTTTTTCCTTCAGTATCTACGTTTGCGATGAGCAATTTTCAACTTTGTTTACGTAATATATCAAGTGCGTTAACAGCACATTCGGCTGCGAGCTTAACTTTGTACGGAACAGCACCGCATGGGGACTCGCTGATTGTAGAACTGGGCCAAATAAAGAATGAAAAAACGTGTGTGGTTTTGCAACGAGCAGCATATTGGAAGTCGATTCGTTCAAAATTTCTGCGAATTCTATCCATCCGAGTGTCGAGCATTTGGCTTCTGCTGCAGGCAGGCCACTCGTCATTATTAGCATTGTCGTATTTGTTGATTATTTCCAAGAAATGTAAGAAAATGAATCGTTGCGCTCGTACTATTCATATTTTCCCATACACACGATCTTATCGTGGCGAGAAGAGATTACGTATAAACTGAAGGATGGATGGTGATTCCATCAACGTGTGTTTCGCCTGATTGTTGTCACCCATGCTTGGACATGATTCAATCGCAGGCTGACTAGTAGTGGGTGCAGGATTAGTAAACGCCGTGTTTGTGATGCGCTTCGTTATATCGCTGTCACAAACCCGATGACAAAACGTGTATTTTCACAATTTAAGAAGAAAAGTTCAACGTTATGATGATCCCAGGAAGAGGTAGTGTGAGTAAGCACTGTTTTCGTTAAAATTATCGTGATGGGTTTCGTCGGAAAAAAGATAACCACGAATTGGCGGTCTGATGTATAATGCAGCGAAAATAATTTAAATTGTATACATTTTTCAGGGGAAACGATTCGGTGGAGTTATGGTAACTGGGCAGATCTTCCGCCAGGACAGTATAATGACATAAAACCGTTCCCACTGCTCAAGAATCGACTTCTCAGTTATGTGGTAAAGATGAGTCTTTTGAACCAGAAATACTAGCCATGACAGGTATTTCCTGCAGCAAGAAGCAAGAATGGCATTCGTTTTAAAATTCTCATCCTCTACGTTTACTCAAACGCACTTTGATATATAATGTAAAATTAGACTTGCAGAGATTTCCCTAGTTAATATCAAGCTGCCCTTTTCACATACTCTCCCCTACGACTAACCGATGCATGCTTTTCTTTTAATGCCAAGACTTTTCATTGTCTATCATTAGGACCCGATTTACGCTTTTCTAATCGCAAATAGTCCTCGAGCTGAAAACATTTCTTCTGCTCTCTTTTTTGTTAGTGAAATAGTCAACAATTAAGGAGCATTAAGAAAATGTAAAAATGTGCAATTTAGCTAATTTCCTATTGAGCAAGTATGAAGCTTTTCATCAGGTATCACCGTCAGTTATCGCCTGGTGTGCATTTTTTGATTGTGATAGGCGCGAGCTTTACTACATTTGGAGGACACCGACGAAGCGTGTTTAACGAACGAAATAATTAAACTGCATTCCTTTCCTATCTTTTCTTGCGAACCGCACCGCTCCACGCTCGTTTCACCGCGCAGTGATCGGAACCCATTTCCGAAAAGCGACCGGATGTATGCGAATTGGAATACCAGACGCACCTGTTGTGGTTGCATAGTTTTGTTTGTTTGTTTTTGAAAACAAACACGTTTTTTCCTTCTTTTAATTTAATTTAACTAGGTCCGTCTTCCACACTAGGTCGCGGCGTTTCGATTTTGCACACACTACCGTTAGTTTCACGTGAAACGAAAAGGAAGAAGAGACATTTGCATTATGCTGAACAGGCACTGGTGTGCTCGGTCCTCGAAATTCCCCACGTTTGCGGAAGTTCGGGTTTGAATGGCACGCATATCTGGCCACGGCGATTTCGCCTGCGGTGCAACTATTGCAATCTATTTTTTTTTTTTTTTAATTTTGATTGGGAAGCGCTAAAGGAAGTCGAAATCAACCATGCCGATCATTAGACGTGGTGCGATAAAGTTGGCAATGACATACTACTCGTTAGCGTCAGAAATGTAAAGGAAGCTTATGATGTAGAAACTAGCTTTGAGTGATTTTAAGTTCAAGCTCACTAGCACGGAACTACAGGACACTGAATATGGATGAGATGAGTTTCTTGCCGTGAAAATGTCCAAGGTTTTACGTGCAATCGCTTTTTCGCTAAAGGAAATAAAGTTATGATTTATAATTTATTGTGAACTACAGACAACTCTGACCGGTTGCATTTAGTTTCCAATTAATACTTACTAGTTTTTTGGTTGAACGTTTTTCTGGAACGTTCAGATTTGCATGCTTTTTAGAACGAGATTAATTACCTCGATCATTGAACTGTGGAGCTTTCTAAGTATTGATCTGTATTCTGTATTTGATTTGTTCTGAAAAACTGCATTCCTTCTTCTAGCCCGTGCTGCATCCCTCTATGTCCATCGGTTCAAAATTGCTAAAAGCTAAGAAATCAATCAACCGTGGTTTCGATTTGTTTCTCTCTTTGATCAAAAACTATGTACTCAAGAAACCCTTTTTATGATGTTTTGAACTTTGCTCCCCCCACTCTCCCCCTTGAGGTTGAGATGAAAAATGTGACTAATTAACTAATAAATTATCTTTCAACCGTTTCAATTTGATAATGCTCTACATTCGACTTTTTTTTTATTCACAAAGAACGGCCAGGCGGTATTGCTTCTACATTTGTCTTCATGTACAAGACATCGATGCGTTTCAAGAGCAAATATTGAATTGAAAAAAAGTTAGGAATTTCACAACAACAACATTTTTTTCAAATTCAATTAATACATGGTTTTCGAGAGACCAGTATATTAGCAATATCAATGATCTCTTTATATTTTTTTCTTTCCATTAAAAAAATGTCTTATTGTACAATTTAAACATCCTTGATATTGCTATATGCGAACCATCGCTCAAACAGTGAATGTCCTTAAACTTCATAATTATTTTACTGCGGTAATTAACTGTTTCCACATGTATTTTGTTCTTCTTTTTGCACATAAAACCTAACCTTCGTTGGTTTGTTACAAATTTTACATCAAATATTGTTAGTTGATTGAATTTGAAATATTTATGTGAAATATATATGTGAATATGTGCTCGGAAACCTGACACAAGTTTTTCACCTCGCCGTAGAAATACTCAGAAATAGTTAGCAGAAAACCGCAGCCGGGATGCCAATTGGTTCTGATGGATGAAGTTTGACATTTTTGCACCTCTTTCAATTTCTCCGCGTCTCTATAGTAGTACCAGTTACAATCGCGGTAAAATTTGCGATGGAACGGTGCAAAACTAAGCTAATTAGTAAGCGTTACGTTGTGAAATTACTTTTCCATTGAAATTTCTAAAATAATAACATTTGTATCATTTACCCATGTATCAAGTTGGTTGAGAGTTGAGGATGAAGGGTTATCTGTTTGGTGATTTAACTGATGTTTTTTTTCCAAAACGTTCATCCTATGGGAAATGTTATTGGAATAAGGTTTATGTTTCGAAAACTACTTCCAAATCGAAAGACAATTCTCCAATGCCCATTCAATTGTTGAATTTTTTGCTCAGTTTGTGTTCAATTGAAAAAAATCATAATCGTAATTCGTAACATGGTTTATAGAACTATAAAGTTTTACATGTATTTGTGCATTAGAAAGTAAAGGCTCGTCATGTCATTCAGTGGTGGATTTTTTCTGGAAAATTTTGTTTTATTTACCCTACGTTCATATCGAACCATCAATCAGTCAACACTTGCCAATAGATACTGGATTTGTTTTTTTTTTCTTCTTCAAAATCAAGAACAGCCATACCGTATTGCTTACAATTAGACATTTAAACATATACTTAATCTAGAACACAATTCACATTGGTTGGGGGATTTTTCCTTCTCCAAACCCAATGTCCATTAAAACTGTTTCGATCGAACTGTTAAGCTATACGTTAGGAGGAAATTGTTTTAAAACTCGAATTACTATCAGTAACAATTCTTTATTCCTTTTTTTCCAGGATATTCGTGAAAAAAGCGATATACAGGCACGGGCGAAAAAATTTTCCACCGATGAATCGAAAAAGTTGGACAACCGGCGACTGAATCGATATCGTGACGTGCTACCGTACGATCATTCCCGAGTAGCCCTGAAACGTGGCGAGGGTGACTACATCAACGCGAACCTGGTTAAGGTAGGCGGTTCAATGATTCGTCTGTGTTGTTTTGTTAAATCTTTTTTTTGTTTTTTCTTAAATCCCCTCAGATGGACCGAGCTGGTCGGAAGTACATTCTTTGCCAGGGACCGCTTCCTCTGACGGTAGGCCACTTTTGGGTGATGGTGTGGGAACATGACTCACGCGCCATTCTAATGTTAAACAAGCTGATCGAACAAACGACCGTCAAATGTCACCAGTACTGGCCGGCAAAGATCGGCGACAAGCACCGGCTCGAGCTGACCGATGTTCAGCTCTCGGTGGTACATCTGAAGTGTGTGGAGTATAAAAACTTCTGCAAAAGAACTTTCAGGTAATTGTTTGATTGATTAACTGGAAAATATAATATGTTGCCTATTATAACCTCTATATCATCGTACACAGACTGACGGACATGGAGACGGGCAAAAGTCGTGAAGTGATACAGTTTCACTACACCACTTGGCCAGATTTCGGTATTCCTAGTTCTCCGGTAGCATTTTTGCAATTTTTGAAAGAAGTACGCGACTCCGGGGCGCTTGATCGTGACGTTGGCCCACCGATCATTCACTGTAGCGCCGGTATTGGGCGTTCCGGAACGTTTTGCTTGGTGGATTGCTGTCTCGTGCTGGTAGGATGCCATATTTCATTGTTGAAATTATGCCTGCTCATATTTTTGAATCTTCTTTTAAACACAGGTCGATAAGGAGGGAGAAGATCGGGTTTCTGTCCAGGATGTGCTGCTTGAGTTGCGACAGTTCCGCATGGGGCTAATTCAAACCCCGGATCAACTGTACTTCTCGTACCAGGCCATCATCGAGGGAATGAAGCGTATGAATAACTCTGTATGTTTATTGCAAGATGTTTCCAAAATGACAAGATTAAAATTGCAATACAACATTGAATTGTAATGATTCATCCCTTTTTTAATCCACAGTCGTTCGAGGAGTTTGAAGAACTGTCCGTCGTGTCCTCATCCAGCCAGCAGAACAGTGATCAGGAGGATAACGAAGATACGCCACCGCCCCTGCCGCCCCCTCGTTCCCATTCGCTCCCGTCCAAACCGTTACCGGTCATTCCGACTAGCGAGAGCGTACACGAGGATTTCCTTATCGGTAGCAGTAACGGAGGGGACCGTGACAAGGTGAACAATCTAGTAAATCTGGAAAAGAGCAAGCAATTTGAGATGGGTGACGAAAACCATCACCACCATCATCACAACAATCATCATCATAAGCGAAATGACAGCAACAACCACAGTAACCATCATCACCATCCGTACAGTAATCGGCCATTGCCGCCAATAGTGCGGGATAGCGCGCTGTATAAGGTGAATGAGCATGATAGCGATGGGGGTGCTGGCAGCGGTATCGGAGATGGTAGCAGTGGCAGCGACGCCAGCGATTCGAACGCGATGAGCAGTGAAGACGAGCTAATCGAGGAGAATGATAGCGATATTGGCGAAGAAGATTACGATGAAGATGAGCTGGAAGAGAAGCACCGTGATGGTCTAGGCCGAGACGTTCCGTCCGATAACAGTGATAACATTAAAAGCTCCTTGCTGGACGAAAGTAGCAGCACAACAACAGCAACAACGACAACGACCAGCACCACCTCCGGTACTGGTGGTACATCGACGGGCATATCCACCTCGACGTCGGTATCCACCACATCGTCCACCACGGCTAGTGCGATCGGGTCCAACAATTCGACGTTGGAGTCGAAACGGGGCGAATCAAAATCAAACGATCTGGCGTTTAACGCCAACTCGAGCCTACCACCGCTGCCGAACGGTGCACTGGATGATTGTGAGGATGCAATCTCCAGCCCGGAGCGTGAATTGTAAGTAAAAATCATATATTATACATCATACATACATACCAATCGTTCAAATTGTAATTTTAGACCCATAAAATATATTAAACATTTTACTGGTTGCTTACCTGTTGTATTACATCTAGCATTGATGCAGGGAAAAATATTACTTAATTTTTATAACAATTCCCTGAATAGTCTAGCACAAATCACGTATTTCATTCTTCATTCTCAAATCCTTCTATAGATCACCGAGCGCCGAACTGCGACGCCGAAAGCGCATCGAGCGCCAATCAGCTATGGAGGAGAAAATACGCGAAATCAAACGCAAGCGGAAAGAGGTGGAAAGCAAAGGATCGCCGAAAAAGCGCAGGTTATTACTGTTTTCCATTGCAACCGGTGTTTGTTTCAGCGTTCTGTGCGTATATCTTTACACCAAGCAAATGTAATGCGTTGTTTACTGGTGTCGAGTCGATGCATCAATGCCGTGGTAAGAAGGGTGTCATTGAAAAAAGGAAAGATATACAGAAAAAGAGAGACAGGAAAAGGAAAGAGAGCGAGCGATGTAAAGGGAGGAAACGGAGAGAGTAATGATATGGAGGTTGGCAATAATTAAACAGTGTATTAGGACATGGAAAAATCATTCCTACATATAGGCAGAAGTAATCAAAATGTCTTACTAAACGGATCCCCTAACCGTTTCCAACATAAGTTTTGATAGTATGAGCAGTTCGATTATACATACGTACGATCACTCCGGTTACGGTGGTTTACAATACTATGAAACGGTGATGATTTTCTAATGCCGTTTTACCATTTATTCGAAACATGCTCGAAATACCACTGCATTTCGTGGCAACTTTACAAGAAACGTAGCGACATGAAGTTTACTTGTCATAGTACTGGTTTTTAATTTCATTTATTTTTCCCACTCTACAACAGGCTGTGGAAAGATGTGAAGAATGTATAACGGATGGATTCTAGAATCAAAAACCGACAGGAAAGAAGTTACGGTTGGAAGAAATAATTCACTTGCACATCGAAACGATCCAACGCTTTTTAACTGGAAAAACGCTTCCGCACGGCCGTTAATGCGTTTAATCTAACCCTTAACGATGAAGTTATTAAATGGTATGTTGGAGATGCTTTCATCTTATTTATTCACATGCATCGTCAAGGTACCAGTTTGATGTGCGTTGCTGCCAAGTGAGGCAAGAATCTCTGTTTGGTAAAATGCTTCACCGATCGATGAGCGGTTGGTGTAAGAAGTAAAGACGTGTTTGTGCCAACGAAGGACTCAAATTTTGCGACCTTTGGCTTGCGCATCGCTTGTGGAGGATTCTCTTTACTGCAACAACACGAAACCCATCCTGTCAGCGGTATGATGGAAATAGAAAAGAAAACCATTGTACATGCTAATTTGTTAAGATAGTGTTTTAGAATGTTATTTCCCTTCATTTTTTAGTCTAATTTACCATGTGCACCACGTTCACTGGATACATTTCCTCCTTTCAAACCATATTGCTGTTCCGATTTATACACCTAGATATTTTTAACTCAACAGATTGTCGGCTTTACGCGAAGCAAACATATTTTCGTTCATTTATTCAGTGCATCGAAATACACGGACGAACTGTCGACAACGATGAAACGAATTTTTGATTAGCAAAACACACGCGTCGTAGAGTTTCATTCGTTCTGATTAATTTATAGTAGCACGTTTGATTGTGCATGATTTCCACGAGAATTCCCCTTACATGGATACAGTGAGAAAAAGTCAGAAAACTACCGTCAGTAAGGCATTGTTTAGAACCTTCTTTTATACGATCATGTTTGGAAAGGTTAAGGTGTTGCATGTATGGATAGTAGGGTTTGCATTGAATGGTAACTAGAAATTAAAACATCGAGCATAGTTCACACATGTCACGAAAATTATTTGGTGCTGAAACCTTAAAATTGCTACAGGATTCTTGGTATGCTAAGCTTCCTGTTTGCTGGCCGTTTCATAACGACCATAGGTGTCATGAAGAAATATACAGCACGCAAAGGAAACTCCAGAAGGTAGGATGAACCTTAAATGATCTGTCGGTAGAAATGTTAAATGTGTTTGCTAACCAATGCAAGAAACACGAATTATGTATTGTTTTTAAATTACACTGAACTGGTTGTTCCAATGGAGGAGCCGCTATGCTGACGAGCTCCATGAGTTGTACGACGACCTCACTGTCGTTCAACGAATTAGACTCGCCAGGCTCCGGTGGGCTGGTCACGTCATGAGGAATGGCACCGGACGACCCAGTCCGTAGAGTCCATTTCGGCCGTCCAAATGGACAGAGGAGGAGCAGTAAGCCCAAACTGAATTGGAGCGATGGCGTTGTTGCGTGGTCCGGGGTAATGGATTGGTAGACGAAGACGCTCGACCGTGAGCGGTTCAGAGGACTTCTGGAGCAGGCCAAGACCGCGAAGCGATTGTAGCGCCGGATAAGTTTGTAAGTAGAACTGATTGTTCAGTTAATAAACGAGTGTAGTGAATGTAACCATTCTTTACACACCTTTGCTAGGAAACATAGACCGCACGTATAAAATTTACGAATGTGGAACATTGTGGCAAAAACAAAACTAAAAACAAGCAAATAAGTGAAACAACACTGCAGAATAAAAGCTGTGAGCACAGGTTCAGATACGAGCGTAAATGAATGAACGAAAGATCGTATATATATGTCCATGTTTTTCTAGATATATTATATTGAATAGTTTATTTTTTATCCCTTTTCCTTTTCTAACAATCCCTATCTTTTAACAGTAGCAAAACAATGTAGAAATGTTTTATAAAACCAGCCACAAGTTCGAAGGCATGATGAGTAAGAGAAAAATATGATAACATATTCAAGATTGTGAACAAAACAACGTAAACGAGAATACCCTAGAAATTGAAAGCAAAACTGAAAGAGTAAGAAAAGATTTATAAAGAAAGAAGAAAGAAGGAGAGACAGTGAGAATGGCAAACATATATATTAGGCAGTATACAGTAGATACGTGTCTATTATTTTTGTTTAATCTAGAAGAAATATTGTATAAAAATCATATACGGTGTAATGGTTGCATAGTTGTTGTTTTATGTGCGTTGGGAGAAAGAAAGTTGGCTTTAGTGTTTTCCCGCTTGATGCTAATAACCATTACTACTAAGTATTGCAGTTTTACATCTTATTTTCGCTCCGAGCTTTGCTAATAAGGAAATTCGGCAGTGCGGCATTAAAATGGAAAAAATGTAAATTGCGTAGGATAACCTGACGAGTAAACAAAATCCTAGGAAATGTGAGAAGTAAGAACACATTTAAATGAAACTTGTTGAACGTTGTTGCTCCCTTATTTATGTTTTATGTTTCTTCTTTTTCGTTTTAGAATGCCAACGCTCGATATATCGAAATACGCGTAAAGAAGTAGGTCGGTCGATTAGTGTGTTAGTATAGTGAATATGCTTTTCATAATTGTTACTACGTCCTTTGTATCTATTTTTTGCTTCATCGATCTAATCTTTTGAGCAACATTTTGCAAACAGAAGGAAGAACAATTTACTATAGCTTATCCCACTTGGTCATACTCTGATTTGAATGCTGAACAGAGATTAGCATTACATCGGGCCTTCGCTATGCGTACGTAAATTCTGGCAACTGGCTGCATCACCATGGACGATGAGAAGACGACTTTTGCTTTTTTCCTACAACATTTTGCTTGTTCGACCACACTGTGATCGCGCATTGGAAGAAGAGAAAGGGCATTGTGCGACGGGAGCATAGCGGCTTCAGTGAACTATGGTGAGTGGTGATACGTTTTCCAACGCCAGTTGACACACCCACAAGAACACATGAACAACAATCATTGTAATTAATGGACCTTTAATATGCACGTTAGTAAACCGATTGGCGATCGTTTCCAAGGTACGGCACACGAGGTTCCTGACAGCATTCCTAACAGGACAAATACACACATATGTTTTGAACGTAGCAGGAGATTTTGATCCTGAGCGAAAATTCAAAAATAGCAACTTAAATTTAATCAAAAGACAAAAAAAGCAACCGGCACGATCAACTATCCAATGCAACCAATGAGTACTTTAGTTAAATGCACAACAAACGTTCATTATTATTACTGTCAGCTTTTTAGAGGGCCAGGTCAGGTGATTCAATGTTAGGGATTATTGCAGTACAGGTAGGTTAGATTGTTGTACAATTTCGATCGTTGGTTTGTGTTGCAATGTTATATGTATCTTTGTTTTAGTCGTTCAATGTTGTTAATAGTTGTTGATGTTCACCAATAGATGTTTTAGTTCAGAACTCAAAAGTATCATTAAAATGGTGATAGATAGTTGGAACAAGTTGATTGGAACAAGTACCATTAGCTTGTACCCTTTATAGGACGATTTCGGAGCATTGAATGCAAACTCTCACCAAAACAAACCAAAAAAGATACATGCACAGAACAGGAACATAATTAATGCATGCTTTACCAATATTGTTTATTTAATTTCTTTTCGTATGATTGTTACATTTACTTTCCCAGATATGTTGATGATTCGTATATATTCATTTCTCACACTTTCTCTCTCTCTCTATTCATTGCAGGAAACAAAAAGAAACAGAGAAATGATATTTGGAAATTCCCTGGAGGGTATACTTTATATGTCACATTTAAAGTGATCATTTGCTATACCCCCGACACATGAAACAGCGGCACCTCTCGGATTCCGCGGATAAATTTCGGCGTATTTCAATTACGTCGCAACCGCAGAGTAATTCTGTGGCACTGAGGTTAACAGGCAATGCATTAAATTCTTAAATACACATACCCACACATTTGTATACACACAGAAACATACTATGGAATGACGGGTGCACACCGAAGGCAAAAGACTGCTTTTAGCTACGGTAAAGTAGAATTAATCAGGTTTTTCGGGGTACTATAGCTACAACAAGCAACAATTAATCGATCGTATGGTAATGGAGATTCCGGATGAACGGATATGTCAATTTTTTGCAATATTACGGAGACATAAATAATATTTATGATTTTGGACAATCTGAACAACATTTACAAGTAGACCGAGATGAAGGACGTCTTCATCAACGAGTATGCAAACCAGATTTAACTAATAAGCTTAATCCAATATTGGATTAGATAGCATTCTGTGTGTTGGTTTTTTACATTTCAACAAAACAATTAGTTGAAATCATTTTACCGTTAATGCGATAGTTACTATTTTCCCAATTTTCGTGATGTTTGTTGAACTGCTTATGTACACCTGATATGCTAATACTTGTGCGTTACAGCAATCAATTCATTATATTTGTTCACACCTTAATATTCACTGTTACATTCTTTGAATTATGTATCCATTAAAGTTGAGTTGTGGGTAATTTTTGGGAATATATTCGATAATGTTTAAGACTAGTGCTATAACCATTGCCAAAATGTAACAGCATGCAGGAGTTCAAACATTGAAAGCAAATTGTAATCAACTAAACGGAATTATATCCCCCGTGGGTAGGTATGGTTAGATTAGGGATTAACATGATTCGTCAAGAAAGCTGCGATCGTATCGTTTATAGCAGCCACGTTAACATTTATAATAAAACAATTGCTCATAACAAATGTATCGTGTTGATTATTATTGTAAAATATATTTTCTTCTGCAATTTAGTAGCCCAACACTCTTAGGCGGTAATATGTTGGTGCGAAAAGCTTTTAATGGTCATTCATCTGATGGAACGGAGTTAGCATACATTACTCGATTGAGATTTGCCGGTTGCATCGCTAAATGGCTCATTGCCTACAGATTAGTGGTCATTGTTGATTAGCGTTGGGTGAAACTAGAACAAATTGATAAATCTGAATAAATGGCACGAGCAATTAGTTCTGAATTGCCATGATTCACAAGTCTTCAAAGATTGAGGATAAATAAAATAATCTAACGGTTAAGGGTTTCCCATATTCCTCATGCTTCATTTACATTTATTTTGGCAAACATCAAGGGCTGTACTATTCGGTACAAGGGCACCCAGGGATTCGGTACATGAATGTCTCTTTTCATAAACTTTATTAGGCACAACATGATTTGATGGACTCAACTATGTTCCATAATTCTCAACGTCCGTAAAGGGGACTTGCGTTGCAATTGTTAAAATAACGATCGTTTTTTTTTCTGTCGTGTATTTTGCAATAGCCACTGCTGTAATTTTTCATTACGTTTATAGTGCAGTGTTACAAACTCACACTTCTGGATGACGTTTACGCAAACTGTCAACACAGATCCAAAACAAATTTCCTGACGAATCGTGGGGAAGTCAGTAAAAGTTTGCATTTGTTGAAAACACAATTTTACTCCATTTTATTATACTACACAAACGATAATCATGTTCACGTTGTGGTCTTTGGTAGAAGCGTCATTGCTTTTTCTGAACGCTGTATGTGTTTTAAGCGAGGAGCGGTTCTTATCCAAATGTAAGTGAACAACAACCTGCAATGCTATGGTTCAACAAATTGGACACAGAAAATGAGGGTGTTATATCCCGTTTCCAGATGGATGGGGTATGTCAGCACAGGTGCAAGGATTCGGAGAGCCCACGTCAACCAAAGCACAGATATTGCTGCTCGTCCGATCCATACGAACTGTGGCCAAAAGTGAGTATTCCATTTCATACTGTTGGACTAGAATGCGCCTAATGGTATTACTGTTTTGCTTGTCTTTATTTACAGTTCCTTTAATATTTCTTAATATAGTAGCGATAATGTTTAAATTAATTCTAGGCTGACGGCTACGAGCCGTCCAGCTGTTTGCTGAATGAATAAATGTACCATCTTTCACGAACACATCTGCGTTTACTGTTTCGTTTTAAGAGACTTGAATTTGTTCTCTAAACGAATGGAATACGAATCCAGTTGATAAGCCGCAGCCTCAAGCTTATCCACCGTCGATTCAATGTCGTCAATCCTTTGCAGCAGGGGTTTCTTTAGTGGATCAAGAAAGAAACATTAGGACAATCGTCTTGCATCCTCAATGCCGTACCAAAACACCATTTACGTACCAAGTCCTCATACTTTTGATTCAGCTCGGTATTTTTCGTTGCTATCGATTGCGACATTTGTCGCATGTCCGCAACCTTACTCATCATTGCGCGGTTCATGTTTTCGATCAGTTTGTAATCATCCACCGTGGAAGCCAGTTCGTGCGTTATATATTCTCCAGTCTTCTGGAACATTTTCGTGGCCAATCGCGAAAGATTCGGATCGTGGGCGTCGAACGGTTCGAAACTCGAGGTTGACGTTGAAAGGGTGGGTCCTTTCCGGGGTGAATCGGTAACACCGTACTCTTCCTCCATAGTATCGGGGTTGATTCAAGCTAGCCAGAAAAGATTTCGTGATGTTTTACCTTTACAACGATGTACACCTGTATAGCCTTGATGAAAGTGAACTGCAATAGTTAAGCTGGGAAGAGTTTTGTTGTTGTTTACGTTTGATGTTTGCGCATTGTTTGTCGGGGTCAGAAAGTTTGACAACTTATTAAACTAATATCCTTAAAATAACAAAAAATATCTTATGAATATTACTTCAAATTGACAAGTTACACAAAATATAGAATTTAGTAAAATAAAACCCCGATTTCAGCCCTTTCCAAAACGATCTAAAACATCAACCAATTGATGCTATCTAATGCATGAAACGAATGTATGAAACAAAACTGTACAAAATAAAGTATTCATTGAATATAGTAGCATTCTAAATACAACACTATCTTCATTGCTGGCCTGTTTTAATAAAAAAAATAAACTTATCAGTCCTAACAAAGTTTTCAAACAAAAATTGCGCCATTTGGGGCTGTCAACTGTCACTGAATGTGATCTAAAATGTTGTAGGTTTATAATTCACTGCTTTTGGTAGTAAAAATCTTCCATGATGTAGTAACAACGTGCTTCATGAATTTTATATTTTACATATCATAATATCCACTCTGTAACAGACTTAAGTTACAATTATTTCGACAACATGGTGCTATGTAAATGCAATAAACCAGCAGCAAATGATGAGATTTACAACATTTAAACCTTTATTAGAAAAGTACCTTGAAGCAATTCGTTGCATATAAATAAACTGTATTCCAAACAACAGTTTAGGTTTTTTTCTATTCAACTCCAATAATGAAGTTCTTGGTATAGTCCCCTGCACATCGTATGCAGGCCGTGAGCTTTAGCACACGAGCTTTTCCTTCGGGATGGCGAACGTTTTACATGGCTGTTACGAAAACAACCTCATTTTGCATGGTCGTCCCTAACCTCGTGCACACTTACAACTGCACAATGCAGCTGTGCAACAACACTCCGTCGCCAGCATCGTTCCATCCTGCTCGAGCAATCGTTCGCTCTCCCGATGGGATGGTCACTATTTTCTCCACAGTGGCTTAGCCCCTGCCCCCGGTGGCGGCATGGAACGAACACAAGTGCATGCAATGGTAAAACGTCCATCATCCGAACATGGGAAAACCATGGCCGGTCGGGTCGGGTTTTGTTTCGTCAACCCGACAACCCGTCCGATTTCCACGTGCAGCGCCGGGATGCTTCGTCCTTTTGCTTGCGCATCCCTGTTTTTACCATCGCTTTCAACTGCTGGATGCTCCTCACGGTCATCCACGCTGGATGGGTGGGTGGACCGGAACGAAGGGGCATTGTAGCTGGAATGGAATCGGAAAGCTGTACATACATATATAAACGATGTGCAGTAAGCGCACTGCCAGTCAGTTCTACTTTGTAATGCAGTGTTGCAACTTGTGCAGCCCGTGCTAGCTGCACGATGGTCGTGCAGGAAGTGTTCGCCTCGCGCTAGAAGTTTGTGAATGTGTTCTGTGCGTTTGTGTTCCATGTTGTGTGCAAGGAAGCGCCCTTGGTGCAACTGCTGTTCAGTATCATCTCAACCACATCGTGCATCATGCATCAACGGCTCAGGTAGGGAATGGATTAATGGTTTGCGTTTAGCAGCTCGAGCCACCACGTGGCTCGATAGCGATAACGCGCATATCTGCACATTTAAAGCTAATCAAGCAATAAAAAAAAATAAACCAAACCGATCCAAACGGACAGTGGTGCAGCAAAAGCAAAAGTGAAAAGCAGTAAATAAGCCCGGCAGTCTGCACTGAGAAGCCTGATTCAATTAACGTACGTAAAGGATTCACCACGGGGGGCTTAAAATTTAATACGATGCCAGAATGTGGCAGTCCAATCAGAACCTTTGTGTGTGTATGCTTGGCTTCGACTCATTCGGTGCAGTCTCCAGCAGTAGTAAGCTCGTGATGGGTCAATTGGATAGATTTAAAATTCATGAACCGTTTTACCATCCTTTAGAGAGAATGGAGGCGTGTTGCTATATTTTTCACCGATGTTTCGGCTGGCGTATACGTGTATAGATACCACGTGGGTGATACCACTTTTCGTGGACGCTCGGGAGCTGGATAATTTACGGGAAGCGTGTGTGACTTTGGGCGGATATGTTCGCGTGCTGGTCGTTCCGCTTTCCTGCAGCGCACTTTGGTGCTGGATGCTGTAATGAAGGGTATAAGTTTGAAGCGGAAGTTTACTTTTTAGCATCATTAGCTTTGTAGCTGGGTGGGTAGCGTGTAAGTGAACCTTCAGCAGGCCCGCCAGCCAATTGTTGGCACGGCTGGCAGGTTAATGAATGCATCCGGATTTCATTAAAAAAGCTAATTTTCACTCTTGTATGACGAAGAAATAATGAAGAATGTTAAGATAGTTTGGCATGTGCAAAATACAACGTAACATGAGTGTTTTATGTCTCACACCATAATTCCTGCTACATTATTTGAACATGAAAGTATGTTACATGCGGAGTGTTTAAGCTTTTCTAAAGCTTTTCTGATTCCTGCTTTTTGGTATGTCTGTCGGAATGATATTTACTACGTCTTTTAAAACGTTTTTTTGTTATTGTATGACGGCCTGGCCGTATTAGACTTAGTTTTACCACGTAGCAGGATAGTCAATCACTGCTACGGGGGAGCGATGGGATTTTGGTCCCGGTCTGTCGTGTGAGAGCAGCGCCGATACCACTATCCCACCGGGCCGCCCCTTCTTTCAAAACGTTATAACTGTGACTTTTCAAATTACATATGATCGAATATAAAAGCTAGGTATATAGAGCGTAATGCCCGATCCATTTGAATAACGAATGCGTAGCCGTCCGTTAACAGTTGTCGTATTATATGATTCATCGTGAGGGTTTACGTTTTTCGAATTGAAAAAATGAATTACAAATTATAGGGTTAAAGCTAATCAGACAGGAAAAGGCTAAGCTAGATAGCAAGAAAGTAAAAAATCCGTGAAAGAATCAAACAAGTTATTTAAAAAAGTAAACAAACTTTCGATCTTCTAAGCTAAAATGAGATAAATCACAATTTAAAATAATTGTTTCTATAGAATTTTTATTAAAAAAATAACTCTATTTCAATAATAATATTATGTACAACAATTGCATAACTTTATCCAGCTGCAAGATTATGATGCAGGCTTTATCAAAAAAGAGAATTACCAAAAAATGAAAGAGATTTCTCAAAAAAAAAAAAAACGAAAGTTGCTAACATTTTCTTGCGCGGAAGTTATAACCAAAAGCAGAAGAAGTATATTGTTCGCACTAATGATACATAAATTTAACCTCTTTATTGTCCTTTCTTTACCTTTATCTTTGTGTTTTTTTTGGCAGATGCTGGGCGTTGTTCGAAATGATTCACTTCTCCGTGCTTTTCCGCATCGTCGTGAGACCATACGCCATCCCTCCATTTCCATGAGGACCGTTAAGTCTTCGTGTTTTTTTTTTGGATGCGATATGAGTGTAAATGTGCAGTGAGTGAATGTGTATGTAAAATTCTTTGCGGTGAAGCGATCTGGCATGCCGTATCCTGTTCCGGCCGTAGCGACCAGCGACACTGTGAATGTGAAGTTCAGTTGAAGGAAATGAAGAAGCACAAAAACAACACTAACGAAGAACTAGAGGTGAACGTGGCGAAGTGGTGCAACGATTCCGATACAACGTGTGCGCACCGTGTGCTTTTTCCAATAGAGTGCAACTAACGAGCCCGACAAGCCGGATGGAACGTTACATGCGTTAAAGTTTTGCATAGAACTGGACCGGGATTTTTTTATTCTCGCATTCAGGGCCACGACTTCGACTTTATGCTTTTATGAAGCGAATGCAACCAACGCAAGGGAGGAATACCTTGTGCTTTATTTGAGCACGTCAAGTGGTTTGTTTTGTGTGTAAGCATTTGTACTTCCAAAATCCGCAGTAAGAATCGAACGTTCGTTGTTATTGTGTTGGTATGTATGCAGTGACAATTCAAATGCGTTTGCCGGCGAATGTGAAAATACAACCCACTGATACTGGCATTCCGGCTTGATGCAGATTTCTGTATGATTCCCGTCAAAAGAATGAAGCTATTCGGAATGGAACGAGAGACAAAAAGATAAGACACCGAACCGGTTGCAATTTGTGTGCAATGCCAATCATACTTCAGCAAATCTTTCCGAGGAATGTGGTAAATAGTTTAAGCGAATTTTTTCAAACACTAAACCACTAAAGCTGTTGTTGGGAGCAGCATCGGTGCAAAAACACGTATGTTGACTATGCTTTTCACACTCTCCGAGTGACACTCGAGACCGGGAGAGCGGGAAATAGTTGCACCGACGAACACTGATAATGCCCACACTACCAGACGTGCGGCGCGCGATGGTGTGTTGCGGCACGGACAGGAATCGAGATAAAATCCTTTTGCCGTTGTATTAGTCACGTTCCCCAGAGGTTCCGAGCGATGGGATGCAGTCGGAGCTGTGCCATAGTGTGCGTTTCCTTCCCAAACCGCTAGGAAGGGTGGCCATTACTTAACACCCTTGCACACTCGTAACCAATCAAGCGCTCGGGAACGGGTTAGTTCATTCATCGCAGCGCACAACCGTGTGCACATCACCGGAGGACGATGGGGGATGATGTCATATGCATCGATTCGGATGACGATGATGACGATGAGGCGGTTCCGCCTGCTGCCGGAAGTGCACTCAATGCACGTGCAGCGTCTGGACGACACGGGGGAAGAAGCTGGCGCCAGCGGCGTAGAGGTAAGTGATCATGATGTGAGTGACATGGCGACATTGTTCGCGCTCGCGAGGCGTGCTTTTGTTTTTGCAAACGGTGTGAAACTGTTACGTGCAGCGTAAGATGAACTGCAACAGATAATTTCCTCAAGATGTGGAAAGGAAAGATACGGAACGAAATGCACAAGCAGAAACTGTTTACAGTCTTAGGCCGACTATGCAGACACAGCTAATTCTACAATACGTTTTAAACACCTTTTAATAATATCATAAGAATATTATCACATAGAAAGACAATCGCGTGTGCTATTATTTAGTAGTGATGTGGATTTATATTACATTATTTAGTTGAATTTCTTTGATGATTGGAAATCAGAATCAGGATGATGTAAAGATAAAATACTGGTCAGTTGATAATGACAGCTTTAAGTAACATTAGAGGTCCGATGTTATAGATGGTATAGGAATCGGCCGTTCGCACTACAAGACCTGTTCGAAACCGTTCATCTGTACATAGGACTTCCTTGTCACGGGAAATGTATCTCAAGGAAGCCAGCAATGGAAGGTTGAAATCCCACACAGTGGCGGATTAATTAATTGGGCGGAGTAAAATATAGTTATGAAAGACCACCATACAGACCCATTATAATGGCTTCGAATCTGATGAACCGATTGGGCCTTTGGAACAATCGTCAAGGATCAGCGGAGCTCCCAAATAGAAAATCTATCGAATGATAGTTCAACCGGAGGCTCCGGAGACATTCAAGTTTATTTTAGTGGATTTCAAAATATAGACAGTTGACCGATAATGGAATAATGTAACTCCTGAGCATTTTAGAGGTGGGAAGATCCGTTTATTACCTATCGTTTAATAAAAGTAACTTCTACTCGCTCTCGAATTGCAGTGCCCCTTGACAGCTCTGGAGGCCATCAACTAGGGACTCGTCTGATCCCACATCAATGCAGCAAAATAAGAAAGAAAAAGAAAATCTCAAATGAAATACTATTTATTGAAGGATCTTTTTATTCTCTTCATAGTTTACTATGTGTTCAAACATCTGAACCAATTCAAATGATTGGTTGTCCGTTTTGGAATTCAAAAGATTTACCGGTTAATGCATAAAGACTGATTTGCGTCCACCATTGATATGGAAGGCGAAGGAGGGTGATCACATCGATGCTACGGTCGAGATCGATTGAAATATGACATTTTCCAACAATTTTTAACTAAATCAACAAAATTAGGAAAATGTAAAACAATTATGACTCTAATGCAATCTATATTTTAGAGACTAAAACTATGAATTGAATTTAAAGCAGATATCTTTTCCGAAATGATTGTCATATTTAAAAATAATTAGAGCAGAAAAATCGATGAGCTTATTCCAGTTGCCTTTGTCTTTGATGTCAAGGAGAGACATACTCATTCAACTTACATATCATCATACTTTCTAGCTTAATTACACCTCAAACGACATTTACCAAAACGAGAAGTTCTCTAGTCATATGTTTCGCTCTGCTATTAACTATTTTTTATGAGCAACCGAAAAATAAGTACGCAATATATTCGTCTAACAAAATCGCTTCTTATGCCGCTTGAAGTGTTAAAACGATTGGTTCAATTTCCAAAACAAATCTTCCTCGAACATGTACATGGTGTGACAGACCACAGGTTGGAGACCACTGATGTAAAGGAAGCAACTTTCAATATTTTTGTTACGGTTTTCCTGAACCTTCAAAGGAATGAAGCTACCCAAAAAGTATAAGGTCTGCTCAGAAATCTTTATAAACAGCTGTGAAGCGGATCCACAGAAACGTCTCATTGGCACGTTCAATTTTAAAACAATTTGATTTGTTACTTTATATACATTATTACGAAAAAAAAAAATGTTACAAGCACTGTTAATTATGAGGGAAACCGTACAAACATAACAGTAGTTGGAAATACATATCTTTGGTCATTAAATTAAAAATTATTTCTGATTACAAGAACGGTATCAACTTATTTAAATTAAAAATGATAATTCCCAGTTTTACGCATTGTTTGAATTAATTTTACAAAAGAAAAACCGTCAAATTTAGCTTTGAAATGGTTTACCAATCAACAAGAGTGGCCGTCGGAGTGTTATTTTAAATGAAAAGCTCAAAATTATTCGGAATTTAAAACAAAAATTTATGTAGTTTAGTTTATGCTTCATATTTTCCGCTTCTTGTTAAAAACTTTTTTCGATCATGAAGCAGATTGTGTAACCAGATTTACTATTCACTTGAAAATTTTGAACAAAAACCTGGTCGTTAATGATTACATCGATTTTGTCAGCATCCTATTTTTACAGTTGATCGACTTTGCATAATAGCGACCTCATTGATGATTACATCGATTGGAACATTGTTCTATGCTTCCTCACCATCGGTTCCACATAATGCTAATGCCAACGTGTATTTTACTTCCCTGGCCTCTGTTCTACCATAAGTAGGCAAAAATAAAAGGATTTTTTATGCTTTTACTTTTTTCTTCTTTCCTTGTACCGGTTGTGCTTCCAAGAGTGCAATAAAATGTGTTTGAAGTGGTGCAGTTTTTGTGTATATTTTCTAGAATTATCGTTTGTAACCGCTTTTCTAAGGTTCCAAGAAATATAATAAAATTAACTACGAGAGGTTGTTGCAACGCTTTTTTTTAAATTACGAGAAAAAATTTATTATAACTTTCAATATTCAAAATTTTTGCTACAAAACGGTACAAACTATCCGTACCGCAATGGCAACGAAACAAATTCAACATAAGAATTAAATTTCAATTTAATTCTGGGCCCTCTTTGCCACCTCAAGGGTTGAGCGTTTACGGCACTATTCGATCTTTCCAGCCGTGCGTGCATTTTCGCTACTTGCGTATGACCTTCACACTACCGAAGTCTTCGCGCACAGGGACACACCTATGCCACACAGGGACATACGAAAGGGAAGTTCGGGATCCCGTCAGCTTGTACGCGATTATGGTACGACGCCATCGTGTCGCGATGGAGGCGCCACACACTTTAACCGAAAGCTCTCCGCCTCCATGCAACTGATGCAACTTTAAACGACAATAGAATTTTCTCCCACCCCATTCGCTTCCTTCCCTTCCCCGTTCTGTGTCAACAGTCTATTTTTGAAAAAGGAAGCTGTCCCGGTGCTGTCACACCACACGTTGTGTTCGCGTACGGCATGTCTTCTGTGTCTGCTTACATAACCTCAAAGTATCAACTAAGCAGCAGCAGCAGCAGCAGCGATAGCAGCCGGAATCGGTGATGCAGAGATGTACTTTTGCGCCCAGACAGTATCGTACTGGAGGAAACTCCCTCCGTTGGGATGGAGGAACCGTTGTCAATTAAAATTTCCTTTGGCTGCATTTTGGGAGCGCAAAAGTTTGCAGTACACCAGCCCAAACGATGCAATCATCTGTTCGGGGATAGGACGCTACAAATATTATGTTCCACTTGGGAATTCTAAAGGCGACGTTTCCGCGTGCTTGCATCCGGGAAGGAGCGGCGAATTTAGGCTGCCGGGAATTATTGCTTGATATTGCAATGGCGGTTTCTTGGGTAGCTGCACGTGTGTGAGGGTATTAACTTTGAAGATATTATGCAGACCAGCAGTAGGTTGACAAGTTATGGGATTTTGTGAGTGACTTCTGTTTAATTTTTTGAAGTCACGTCGTGTTCGTGATAACATCGCTGAATGATATTTAAATTTGGCTTTAAAGTGTACTCTCAAACAAGCTGAATTTGTTTCTTGTTGTGAAAATTAGCCACCATTCTGTTAATGATGGAAGAATCTGTTTTATTCTTGCGTTTGAAGCAATTAATGTACAATTTATTGAATTATCGTAAAAACAGACTTCTACTTGAGAAGATAGTTCCATTTACCATATATCTACTCTTACTGAATAATGTAGCCGTTGATAGCACTGATTGGAGACTGTTGGGTTGGATTCTCGATAACCGTGTATTTCTCCTACAATCTATCGTAAACGGTTCTGAAACTATGTTTTATCCTATCAGTTACATTCTTTTCCGCTGCTCTCTCACACGACAGACCGGGACCAAAATCCCATCCGGACCGCTCCCCCGTAGCAGTGATTGACTATCCTGCTACGTGGTAAAACTAAGTCTAATACAATACCGTCATACAATAACAAAAAAAAAACATTCTTTTCCTTTCATATTTTACTTACTTCTATAGCCACTTTCTGTTCCTCGGATCTCGACTCGTTTCGTTATGTGGCTCAGTCCGTTCTGATCTCATTTACGATCGATCTTATTTACCGTTTCGGCCTTTTTCGCCCTGTGCCGACATCCTACGGCCAGGGGTGCTCAAGGTCAGGCGCGTCTACCGGTTTCGTCGCAACAGGACCTTAATAATAATTTGAATAAATTACATGCATAACAAATTACATGCATTGCCGCTTGAACGAATCGGTACAAATCAATGACATATTTTAAAAGAGGTAATGAAAAGCAATACGGCATAATCGTTCTTTATTAATGAAAAAAGAGGTATTTAAAGTTTCAACTGTGTCAACGTTTATCAAAACTTTGAATTTCTCATTTGTAGATGATCATTTCAATTTTTTTTTCACTGACAATTTTTTTCACAATGGTGATCAAAATTTATATTTTTTTTCCATGCATGCATATTTCATACAATAGTAAAAATATGCAGTAAAGATTTCCTTTTGTACAACAAGCCAATCATGAGGCAGTGATTTTAATAAAATTTGTAAAATGTGAAGGGTTTTTCTTGTATCTATGCTTACAAAAGCTGCCAAGTTGGAATAAAATAAAGTTGGTTAAATATAGCTTCGGTTTCGTATTAAAAAAAAAACAGATTTCAGTGGGATAAAGATTTTGGGCTGTTTTTTTAAATTTTGAGCTGGAACTCATTTCGATATAAAAAAAAAATTACATTAAGGGAATCTTCCCGGAAAATCACATCCAGAATAAAATTAATGCAACTGAATCGAAGGACCAGCTCAACCTCATTTAAGTATCATTTTTTTGCGTTATTCATTATGATTAACCAGAGGACAATCTGGTAGTTGAAGCGATAGCGGCACCGGTCCTCGCACGACAGGACTGAGGAATTCCGTGCGGATCGTTCCGTCGCAGTGGGTACAGACTCCAACTTCGTGATATTAAAAAGTCAGTATAGCACAGTGAAAAAACGACAAAATTACAAGCAGCTCATACCTTATTCCGATCGAATATATTTATCCAAATCGTTAACCACTTTACCTGAAAATCCTAACCATTAACCCTAACATGTGCTTCTATATGATGTTTTTTATTTCAAGTTTGCCAGGCACCGGAGCCTGGCGAGTCTAATGC
>KB663655.1:2549781-2583394 GCA_000349025.1 Anopheles minimus
TTCACATTACTTTATTTAAAAACGTTCACTACTATCTACTAGTCTACAAACAATAAAATTTCACTCTACACCATTTATCATCCATTCTATAAGTGAAACAGTCTGGTTTAACTTACACAAAGTGGTATTGAAAATAATGCGCTTTAATAGAATTTGTTCTGGAGAAGCTCTACCGTGCCGGTCTATATCTTAGGTGGTCCAATGAACATAAACGAACGATTGTCTGATCGATGAGCAACAGTGCTTGTGCATTGAGATACTTCTCTTTGAAAACTGGCCCCTGTAAGCCTGTCATTACCAAAAGCTCCAACTAAAAGAAAAGGCGGAAAACCAACACGGAAAAAATGCACAACTAAATGCAGCACAATACAATAATCTTATCAATTGCGTCCCTGTTGTGGTGCATCGCTTACGAATCATCCTTTCTCTTCTTCCACTCACCTTAGAACTGTCATGCCCGTCAGTCGAAGAAAATGAAATTGATTGTGAGCGACCGGAAGTTTTTATGCTCGTCTCCACCATCTTATTGTTACCGTTGCATCGGGGTGGTAGTTAGCCGGGCCTTCAGATACCGCTTGATTGGTGCAGCGGCCAATTGTGCACGGTCATGCAACATAAATCAGCATCAGCACCGAACCGGTTGACAGCTAGCACATCCACCCCAACACACACACACACACACGAATGCAATGATGGGACGCCAGATTGAAGGGCACCGTCCCATTGTCCCGAAAAAAGGGACAAACGTATGAAAGGACGGGTAAGTTTGAAAACGTTTCTACGTCGCCTGATGCAGTTTTGCAGTCAAGTTCGTTCAGCTACGTTTGGACTGTTGTGCTTGTTTTAATAGCCTCCACCAGTCTAATGCGTCTAATCCAAGGATGCTTTTGGGGAGGTGTGGACAGGAAGAATCGCCACCGTGGATAGTTAAACATTCTAACATAAAAAGCGTCGTAACGAGCTTTGCACTCAGCTGTCACCCGAGTGTAAATAGTGTCGGCGATGGTTGATGAGTTGTATTTTGATTTTCCCACCTCATCGTCATTAAGATAAATTCCTACAATCTATCCCCCCCCATCCCCTTCCGCCGGTTGTTTTTAATGTCTGTCGATAGGTAAATGTGGATCCTTTCACTTCCGGTGCTCAAAAGTAGCGGCAGGGAGACAACAAAGAGAGAACACGGCTGCAGCCATGGTTGAGAATTTATCGAAGTTAGAATTTGATGAATACACCAGGGGGACACGGGGACACACAGAACGCAGCGTTCGCTAGATCCACAGCGCATCATTCCAGGATCATTGGTTTCCATTCTAGCGTGATAGGTATTTCCGGTGGTCGATGGCAATGATAGTGCGCTTTCTACTGCTATTGCCACTCATTCCCTTCTCGGAGCAAATTCATACACCCATAACCGATCTACCTTCCCTGAGTGACGATTCTGATTTTGATCGAGAAAAGCACAGGAAGACGGTGGCCGAGGCATCATGAGGAACCATCGCCCCATTCCCGCCTCCCATGCCCCTCGTTTTGACAGGCGTGTCTTGTGAGTTGGTGATTTATGGACAAGTTTACGTTCAACCTAACACATTATCTTGCCCCGTACAAGAAGGCATGCCCCCAGTAGGATCATGCCATGTTGACCCGCTTTCTGGACGATATTAAATATTAATGGCTTGTCGAATGCATTTTCGAAACTCGTTGCACTACTTACTGGCCCGATCCTATCCCGTTTTTTAGACTTACAGCTAGTAGATGCAGTTTTGGAAAAGTCAGCAATTTGGTGAGGAGGGGGTGTTATTTTTTATTTGTTGTCTACCACAACATAGCCTGGAAAGAAGGGACGATTTTTGTTGCTCTTCTGGTGCTTTTTCTCCGCTTCCCAATAGCGGGTAGAATCAATGCTAACGATCGTCACACATACACACTACTGATACACAAACAGAGGGCAAACGGGTTGCTGCTCAGTATCAGCCATCAGTTCGTGGAGAATTAATGTGTGATACAAATAAATCATGGTGGGTGGTTTTGAGAGGTTTTTTGTTCTCTTTCGTCTCCTTTTTTACCCCCATTCTCTGACTGTGTTCTAATGTTCTTTTTTCAAATTTTTTGATGCACACTCGAGTCTGCAAATGATTCGGGCACCGCTTAGATCCTTTGCCAGCGCGTCACGCGGGACAAAGTAATTGTGCATACATTAATGGTAAAATCATTTATCATAGCCCTTTTTGTTGCCACCTCACGAACCACCCCTTGATTTCCACCACAGCGGGAGAGGGATGGGAAGGTTGAAAGTTCAACAGACGATAATTAAAGTGCGGTAAGTTTTGAGGTAACGACGGCAAGAAAAAAGAGCGAATGTGTATTTATATACATACACAAATGGTAAGAAACGCTTCGCCGGTTTGGTGGTTTGCTTTCATGTGCAATGACGTGGTGCATTTGGCTGTTTACCGAACATCAGTATGATTGCGTCGGCTGCAATCATGATGCGACTGCCATTTGACAGTTGGTATTGAAAATGTTTTTTTTTTATATGAACATTTACAGCATTTCAACGTAAACCATTACCATACACAAAAGAGACGTATTAATATGATGCACACTACGTATTATATGAATTGAATGATTTTATAGTTATTTTAAATTTCTCTTTTTAAAATCCATGTATGGTTATTTTTGACACAAAACTAACACTTCTATAAGCTCATTAAATTTCTACAACACCGAGGCATACTGAAAAGTGCTTCAATTTAATGAGAAAGGCACTACTAGCAGTTGTTATGGAACCTTGAATTAATGCAAAAATCCCGGAAAAGGATCATGGTTAAGTACCCAAGTTTGTAAATCCTTTACTGTAGCATTTTTGTCGGGAGCATTCAGCCAGCACCAATCAGGAACAGTATATTCTTTCCAACTGATTAAACAAAATAAGAGGATTAGGTAATGTAGTTGATAAGTACAAAAACAACCACAGATGACTCTCCCTTAAAGAAAAATACTTGATTACAAACGGCACGAAACAAACACAATTGTGAAGTAGAGTGTTACAGAAACTGTGATGAATGTCTGGCAAACCGGAATCCAGATCAGTGAGAGCAATTTAGGAAAAAAACGGTGTTCAGGTTGTTCAGGACGGTGGCGAACTCATGATGTTATAAAGTTTTCTGAATCAAAAGGATTATTGTTTAATGTTTATTAAAATTTGTTTTCCGCTTGGCTGAAAAAAAAATTCTTAACAGCTTTACCATTGAATAAATTAAATAAGCAACGAAGATCGAGTGAACCAAGAACGTTAAAAATGAAGAGGAGAAAATCAAACATATGGAACACGCAGAATTTAAATGCCGTGTATAGCATAGGAGATTTTTGTGATTTGTCGAATTTGTAAGGAATTACTCAGGGGTTGACACTTAGTGAAATGAATAGGACATTACTCGAAGACTCCAGCATCGATAAAACTGAACCAGAATGCAGAAATAAGGCCAGACCCAGCAACTGACATCTGAATTCGTATTTTGGCAGATAATTCGTGCAGAATACATGATAAACTCATCACCCGCGATCCAAATCCTAAAAAGCACTCCAGAATTGATATGACCAGCGAGAAGCCCAAAGTTTCCTAATAAAGGGGTCGAGAAGTCGTGACCTGTCCGTTTGAGCAAGCCCAGGGCTGCTAAATTCTGCTAAACAATTTATCGATTTGTGGATTGAAAGTGAGAGCTTTATCCAACCCGTTACCCAAGCCTTAAACACCCACGAATCGGTTGACATTCATTATTCTATTAAACACAATACGAGCGATAGAAATAATTGGCTAGAATGTCTAAATGGGAAAGTTTGTCAAAGAGTAATCAATGGGAAACACATAGAAAATCAAGGAAGAGAAGGACATAAGGATAGTTTAGTGTTAGATCGGTTGGTAAGCAATCCTTGTTGTTAGGGGTTAATTATAAACAAATTAAGGAGGAAGATGTGAAGAATGTGTTCAAAAACTTTTACTATCGCACATTAAAGTGGTATGACTTTTTTGACAGGACACAGACAGGAAAACCATGCGGACCAGATAAAAAGAAACGCATGGATATAGCTACGGCTATAATACGGATTTTTTACACAAAACTGCTGATCACCACTAAAAACGTATGACGTACCCTGGTTGCTGGTTGTAAATTTAAGTGTGTAAATTCGGTTGTCAACTCTACTATAAATCAGTTAATTTGATTATTACATTGCGTGAGGAATTAAGAAAAATTTTAAAAAGTCTTAAGCTAAAGTTTACTACAGGATATTAATCTTTCAAACAACATTAAAATTCACGTTGAAAAATCAATATGAGAGAAAAAATTGAAATGCGGCGAAAAATGTTCGAAACCAAATTTGAATCAATTTGATTCTCATTGCAATCCCTGCGCCTGTGCATCGGTTCATGAATTCTGCCAGTGCTAGTCAACAATCACGCGGACCCAAATGCCTGTCAATGAATTCACCAACAACGGACGCTAAAAACTGCTGCTGTGTGTTAAAATCAAATTTTATATTGTAAGCACGAACGATCGTTTGCAGAACGGAACGAAACAACAGCGAGAAAAATAACAAACACTACACAACAAAATGCAATCTCGCCTCGATAAAGTCGATACAGAAAGCGACCAGGCGGTCGTGCAAAAATGTCAATAGCATGGCGTATTTTTTATTGTTTTCCGGGTTCGCGTGACATGTTCAACGATGGCGATGGCGGCCACATGGTGCTTCAGTGCAACGAAACACATCCTGCAACGGTAAAGGGACGCTTTTAGTACCCGCTCGGAGATTTCATTTCGTACCTGACCCGGTGCAATCAGTTTCCGGTTAAATAGTTAATAGGAGACGTCCTTTTTAATGTCCTTTTGTTTTGTCCCCCTTTGGCAACCTTTTCATGGTTCGCTTCTTCTTACTCTCCCCACTTGTTTATTTCTTTTCCACTGTGTCTCGCTCCAAATGATAACCGATGGAGGATTTTACGAACAAGCCGAATGAGATAATGGCGGTGGATTGGGCTGTATATGGGCCTGCCAGCCTGTGTCGGTTTCGGGTGCTTTTCCGGGTTGACCGTTTGCGGAAACAACAATAAATGGGATCCAATGTCAGCTAAATAGTTTCCGGTTGCATCAAGAAATATTTCCTTGCTGTGTATCCCTTTACCCTTGTGGTTATCCTACCGTATACTCGCTTTTACTGCTTCTTCTCTGTTGTGATTCGTTCCATTCCCATACAGCATTACTGCTATATCTCGCTATCTGCTTTTATCATTAGTGCTCTTAAAGAACTGTGGTTTTTTCTCTATCTGCTTCCATTCAGTCTTATGTATTAATTCTCTCTTATTATACGCTTCAACGTTTCCTCCCGTCTACTTCATTTCCGTTTGCGATTCCGTCGATCGGCCCGCTGAGGGGAAAAGAGTAATCGGCATTCCGGTCACATACCAGGAGATGTTGTTATCGTGCTGGAAGGCACTATTAAAACCATCTCCTCCGGAATCCCGGCATAGACATGTGACTGTGACCAACTACATTAAATAGCGAGTGCACTTGTGTCTTGTCAAGTGGAGATTCCACGAGCAGAAAAAACTAAACCGCGGTATTTCATTATCAGCTAGTGCATTTGCAAATGAGTAGAAATATTTCTTTCTATTGCAAATCTGCAAATATTGTTGTCCAACTGTGGTATTGTTTGTGTGGATGATACCATTATGACCAATGCAGAAATTTGCGGTAAACACTTTGATATTTATATACGGTTTTTACATTAATCCAAGGATCTAAACACACAGCTTATTATTAAATAACTATCACCCCTCTCCTAGGATTTTCTTTTCCCCTATGTAGAGATGTGAGGAAAACAGTTTCCACACGGTGAAGAAAGCTCTCAAGATCCGGTTTTGCTCGTCAGTTTTCTCAGCCACTTCATGACCCTGGACTGTTGCTAATGGGTGTCCACAGTCTTCACAAAAACGATCCAAGTCATAAGGCTCTGGTTTGTCTTGGCCGTTAGAGTGTCATCATACTTCATCAAATGGATTTGTGTGCTGATGAAAGGTCCGGACAGAGATAACAGCATATTTGTGCAATATTTGCCTTTCATTAAACTCGAACCGGGACCAACCAGCTAGCCGGGAGGGAGATGTAATGTGTTCGAAAGAGGTCAGCCGCATGTTCATTTTTCAAGTACAGACAATCCTCTCTGCTCCGACGATAATCTGGCTGGCTGGTCGGTTGGCCGGCCGGATGAATGCAGCGTGCGAGGCTTTGTGGCTTTGTGCTTCCACCTTGCCGCAAGAGAGTTTCAGGTGGCTTTGTGGTTGATGAGAGGAAGCGTTTTGCGGTTTTTAGAATGTCAACAGTCCGATGCGGCATTTGTTTCGTCCTATTTGGCATGAGGCGGAATGTCCGTTTCGTACGCTTACTATTCATGTTTACCATAATGGTGACCGTACATTTCAGCTGATCGTTGTTCGAGCTATTACCACTGATATGCCGTTTGCTTTCTTAAACGGAGCGTTTATCTCATTTCACTAGTGACTGACTGATAAAAACCTACAAATGCTGAAGCATTCCTTTTGTATAGCCACTTAACCGGATATGGGAAAATGTATGGACAGGGTAAACGAACCCATTCAAACGTTTAATGCGATTGCAAACAAAATCTCTTATGCATTGATAGCTCATTCAGGCTTGCGAATCGAAAACTTTTGAAACACATTGAAAGGTCGAACATTAATTTTGAACATTTATCTTCAACATAGCTCAATACCCATATTATATCGACTCTTCATTTTTATCCAAGGATTCCTAATTGACTATTGAGAGAATGTTCTGTAATATAGGAATGATTTCATAGAGCAGTGGTAAAAGTTAAAAATCACTTTTTGATTGCATTATAAATAGACCTACGTAACCGCAAATACTATAACCTTGAATTTGAAGCAGGGAATGTTTGATAAGTAAAGAAAAATAAATAAAAAAGATCCCCTTTGAGGAAATGTGCGCAGCACTGCTGTTTATGTTTGATTATTTTATAGAGACTTTGGACCCTTTGACCTCATTCGCTCTCTCGCCCGCCTGATTCTTAACGGCAAGTTGAGTTGAGTTCAAAGACCCATTAGTAAAAAAAACTTTCTCAATAGCGAGTTGATAGACACTACAAAGAGTCATGACAAATTAACTCATTCATTAATTATTGTTATTCATCTAATATTCATATTTCATGTTACTTGTTATTTTGGATTTGCAAAGTATAAAATAACTTTTCAATTAACTAATTTGAGAATCAGGTTTACGCATGAATCCCTTGAGCGAGGTTTGAAGGAAGAGGAAAAGTAGAAGTAGAACAGAGAGGAGTAAGTATTGTAACACATCATCGCACTTACAACCAAGCCTTTGCGTCCGATGGTAGTACGCAAGTGGTGCGAGAGGATAAGGAAGTGGAATATGGCGGCGGATCGTGGCGAGGAGAGCTGACAAATCGAAAAAGGATTGAATTGAAAAAAAAAGATTTTATAACTCTATAATGAGTTAGTAGCTCATCGTAATCAGCTCACATACGTCTGGGTATGTAATTATTTTCCCTTTATCCCTTATCCATTTTTCCACCACAGTGTAAGCTCACGAATCAACTCTCCAATGTAACTCCCTCACTCAGAGTCAGTTCGTGTTAGTAAGTTGTTATTCCCATCACTTTATTTAATGTTTCCTCGGGCCATCATACTTCATCATTATCTCAATATAACAATCATTATACTATAAAAAAAACTTCCGTCTATTTTCATGTTACTTATCCTGTCTTAGTAGAATCCAAGCAAGCGATTTTGTTGAGTATTACGAACATTTTTTAAATTATGGAATTATGTTTTACTTTTTTTCTTGGCACTACAAATTTAGAAGGTAATGATTTCTGGCTGAAATTTATTTATTTCACTCGTATCAGAATATAGCGAAAAAAGTGCGAAAGCGCTTTGATACCGTGCGAAAGCCGTGGTCACAGTACGAGAAAACTACCAGGCGTCTCCATTTACTAATGCCAATAATTCGTTCGTAATGCCATTTCGAATTTTTTTTACAGTATTGTTTGAGGGCTATGTTATTTAAGTTATTTTACTAAAAATTCCAGTTGAACAGTTGCATGGTTCACACCCTGAAGATAATTTACCATGCGAGTAAAATTATTCATTGCACAATTTCGAAAACATAAATATCTTTCGGTAAAAAGTGCAACAATCTCGTTCGTAAACTCTAGCATGCATTAAATTTCATTTGATTTAGCAAATGATACAATTGTCACTACAATGATAATCTTCAACTTACCCTTAGGTAAAGGTAAATTATACACTTTGCCTCTAATTTCGAGCTTTACGTTCGTACCCCTCCAGTACACGATGTTGGCTAATGAGGTAGAATAATTTTCTCGATTCTCCAAAAACTGACGTACGCTAATAATAGCAAATGAAGCAAAATTACAATCTCCACCGTGTGGCAGTAAGGGCTATTTACCGGCCCGTTAGAACGACAGCCAACGACTGTTGGTTTGGTCGTTATGTTTCAATTGTGCTGCCGGTCGTCGAGTACAAGGTAAAAGCCACTCGGCAATGGCAATACGGCTAGTGCAGGATTTTTTTCTAGACGAAAGAAAGTGGAAGTGGAAGTGGAAGAGGGTCGATGGTTCAAGAAGTCGAGATGAAAATGACTTCTGTTTCGGTTTTTTTTTGCTTTCTTTATCCGTTTGTATCGTGCGTTTTTTGCGCTGGTTCGAGTTCAGTTGAACAGGAGCCCAGTGCAAATCCAACGCTGAAGGTGTGCAAATAGCAATGCATTTGGCTAACTGGAATGTTGTGGGTTGGTTACGTTCTGGAATATGTGCTTGCGTTTTCTCTCCTTATGGTTCAATGCGTTTTCGGAAGGAGAAATGCTTAGAATCCAGCTTTATCCAAAAGAGCAATACGAATAAAATAGGTGTTAAACATTTCATCCTACGGTTAAGCTTGCATGATATCTGAAGTGGTTTAAGGAGCTTGACTAGGTGACGAAGCTGTGCTTAAAAAATTGATAAGATAAAACATGAAATTAGATTCTATCGGAGCTTCAACTTGAAGCAAAAGCGTTGATAAATTCTTACCCAAACATGTTGATAGTGCTTTATTATCAGCATTACATTACTGAAACTTTCTAATAATTGGAATTTATAATCATATCGTGTACTGTTTTTCCTTACCGTACAGTAGATTACATTATAACTACAGTGGAACGTCGATCATCCGTGCAAGACGGCCCTCGCCGGATTTACGGACAATACGGATAAAGGGAAAAACGGGGTTTCTAGATACATTTTAGAGTATAATGAAGATTGAAGAGTATTTGTTTTGAATAATACAATTTTTTATTAATTTTGGAGCGAACTTGAGCAATTTGTTCCGAATCCTTACAGACCATTTATCATTTTCTGGCATCGCTTTTGCATACAATAGGTAAAGAAAAATCTTCGAATTTTTATTTCTTAGCTACATGGAAAATCCTACACTCGGTTAAATGACTCTCGGATAATTGGTGTTTCATTATATTGGCAAACAGGCTAACGTATTGTAAATTTTCAGTTCAAAATTCTTATTACAGGAACTTATCGATTCACCATTGTGTCATCATTTCGTATTTAGAGCAATGGGCTATTATAACACCATCCCTGTTCTGTCCTTACTCAACTGCATTGTTCTCACCCTCATAATGTATGCACCCGTCGACAAGATGAAACCCCGCTGGTTTAGATCCGATAGGAAGTAGCGGTAAAGCGGGTGCGACCTTTTTATAAATTCCAATTGTATGCCATTTGCATTTGCACTTGTCAACTATTGCAGCCAGGTACATGCCAGGTGTCAGGCTGTCATGCTGGCACATTACACTCCGCTCCCTTGGCTTACCAAACATCAGTCCCAGCAATCACAAACCAGACGGGATAGGCCAGAGACGAAGGGTGGATAATAGAAACAAAACAAAAAATATAAATCGTACTGTACAGTGCTGAGTACGGCGGGATGGAACAGCAAATAGCGGAAGGAACGAGCAGCAGTGTAGTTGGTACGTTTAAACTGGGGCCGAAGCGTCTGCATCTCGCTTATCGTGTTTCGATGCACTTCAATGCACCTAATCGGATTCGTACGATACGATAGTGCGTTACATTTAACTTCCTGCCCATCCAACACACCGGGACGTTCAGCTTTAATCGTTGATCGTTTGAAAAGCGAATGCAACACCGTACCCGAAGCACCGTCCCGCGGGATGGTGTGGTTCCGTGTGCGAAACCTATTCAAACAGTGTGCTGTAAACTAGTTAAACAAACAAGCCTGCTTGCACCATCGCTTCCCAGACGAGGCTAACGAGATTATAATAATTACACAAATTTCACTTAACCGTAAGCGGAAGTCATAGCGGAAGGCATATCGTTCGATCATCGAAGCGCTCAAAACTGTGTCCATCCAGCCTGACGTTGGTGAACCAGCATGAGAATGGTAATAACGTAAAAAAGACAGTAAAAACCGGGGACTTGCGAGGAGAGGGAATTGACTATTCCGCACTCGGTAAACCATCGCAAAATGGACACTTTAGCCATGGCGATCGTGATCAGTTTCGCGTGCAGCGCGATGAAGTTTGATTACCTACTGCTACCTGAACGCCCATTCGGGCGTGTAACACCAAAATCTATTACTTGTTTTCTTTCCACCTAAGCCACTATTTTACAGTCTTTTGCATCATCGGCAAGGGACAGTCGGAAACTTGTAACTTGCTTCTAGTGATATTTTTTTCCTTATTACGAGAACGAAACGAGAAGTTTTACGTGCAATAGTTTTACGCGCCACCAAAGCTAAGGGAGGAAAATGTGCAGTGTTGGGAGCTTGTTTCTTCTTTATGTTGAACTTACTATCGTGACAAAGTTTCCCATTAAAGAAAGTTTTTATTTCTTTCTCAGTTCATTTGCGTGGAATGAAAATTACGTACCTTTGATAGTTCCGACTTGGCCGATGGGTTGGTCTACTAATTACCCGTTTTTATATTATTGTGTTTTTCGTATTTATTATTCCATTAGGGTTTCATGATTTTTTTAAATAAATCTGTACTCAATTATGAACTGTTAACAAGTGTACCGTCGGTAACACATTGAGGTGAAGCTTTTTAATTGAATTGTACGTTTCTTTGTTATCCACAAACATTTCGAGTTTGCGTGAGGACTCGTTTTTTAAAAAACCATCACTTTTATGACCTCTACTTGGAGAGGGTATTTTTTTCCTTTTTTTTTTCTTTTCGTCTCCATTTTCACTTGACAAGTTGTTCGCCACAGTGAGGAAAAGGTGTCCCAACGCTGGTTTTCAACCCGTTGTTTCGACTTTGTGACACACTTTATGTAACAACGTACTGTGCGGCTGTACATGACTACGAGTAGCAGTGAGGCCGCATGACTTTGCTGCCCAAAAACCGCACCTTTGAGCATCTTCGCAACGGCCAGTGAGTGGTGGAGTAACACTGCCGGTTCACGCGTTACGAACCGAACGACCGAACGACACACGATTGCATCAACCACAGAACTGTGCTAGAGCATGCCGCATCCGTGCGTTATTTATGGTGCTCAAAACCGGCTGCAGATGGACAGAGATGAAACGAACTCGTAAAGTGTTTTCATTCCCCTATCCTAGCGGCACAGTTTGTTCTACTGTATGGAATGCTTCCCAACATGCACGACCGTGGAGCCGCGTTGGGGGTGGCACACAGGTCGTAAGCATTACCGTACGTGATAATAAATTTCTTCATCGCTAAGTTATGAGTTTCGGTGTCATGACTTTACCGGGGGGCACTTTGCTCACCTTCAATTGCGACGGTTCTCTGCTCACCAGATTCAAACAGTGTGTGATGCATCACATAATTATCTTTTCCCTCCCGGCAACGTTGAATTTTGGTGCAATGCTTCGAAATTAAGCTATTCCTAAACTCATTACCATAATCTTAATTATCATTGATCGGTCGTCACCATGGGAGGCAGTTTTAAATCGATTCGTACTTATGACAAATAATGCGATCGACTATTGTGAGGTTTTTTCAACACTTTAATGCTTAATTCTTCTTTGTTGTGCGCATTTTATCTATGTAACCTTCTAATGCAATCTGTAGTTATGATCTCATTGATATAGTTTTTGATATTAACATAATCGATTGTACATTAGAGTAATTGTGTTTCCAATTGTGTACAAAAATGTACAAAAAAATCACGAGCAATCTAAAATCCTAAACTAATTAAGATTTAAAAACAAGTCATTCAGTGTTTTGTATAATGAAATGTAATTACCTAGTCCAATAATTGTGCATTTACCATAATATTTTTTGCGATATCATGTTGAATTATGTAGTTGGCAATCGAAAGAAATTAAGCTGTTTCGTGTGGATGAGAAGCCTAGGACGGAGGTGGATTTTTTAAAATTTAAATTATTATAATTATTTAATTTTGTGATCGCGCATAGGTTAAACACACTAAATTTAGAACTTACATCAAATGGTAATGACTAATGTGTAAAACACCCTGTATGCTGAGCTACTCTAGGAAAAAGGTTCTCGCATGACTGACAACGTTCGTTAGCATGGAAAAAATTAAGTGTAATAATGAAACGCAGATAGTGAAGGCATAGATAGAACAGACGTGATTAGAAGAAAGAAGATTGACTAAGTGAAGTATCAGAAGAGAGAAGATTTTGGGAGCTACTTAAGAAATCGAAAGAGATGTAAAGGTAATTAAAGTTGCGCATACCGACGAGAAAAGCTTCATTAGATACAAATTGAGAACAGCGCTTAGCAATCCCGGAGCGATCGTGAAGGAAAATAGAAGTAAATAACGGATAAGATGTGCGGTGCGTCAGTTGCATCCATGAGGAGAGCAGCAACGAACAATGCCTGAGTTGTAACTAGTGTTGGGTAAAGTAGCACAATTTGGTGTGCTGTGCGCACACCAAGCACTGTGCGCACACCTAGTACAGTGCTAGCACAGTGCCGCACAGTAGCACAGATCCGCACAGTGCCTAGCACAGCATGCATATAAAAAAAGCAACCGATGTAAAACCCCGAGAGATGAACTCGGCTTGTTCAAGCATCTACAAGCGCCAGTTCACACTCTATGAACGGTGCTAATTATTTTTAGCTTGCTAAATTGAGAATAAAATCTAGATTCAAGCTTCGGAATCGGTAGAATAAGAACGAATACAATTGCTGAGCAAACGAACTAATGTAGTAGGACAGATACCGACCAAAGAAACTGAGAGAGCGTGGTGGGAGAAGTTGAAGTGAAACTATAGGTGCAGTCAGAAAGGAATGATATGGGAAGGTATACTTTGAGCTCATCTGCAAAAAGCAATTCTAAAATTATTATTGTTAGTAATTCTTTTAAAAACAATTTGTAAATTTTACTTAGTAATTCGTTTCGACAGAAAAAAAATTTAAATGCACACATATATCATCAGATTTTTCGGTTTTTGTAAAATCGATAGACGAAGCTTCAATAACAGTTGTGAAGAACAACAATCGATTACCTTTTTGAACAACTGGATCACATATACAGTCTGCAATAGGGGTCTGTTACACCTCCTCAAACTTAGCAGTAAAGCAATCACAATCAAGTATCCCAGACAAGTAGTACGAAACACTAGTGTCAATATGTCAAGCTCATCAAATCAAATGGATAAATTGAAAACTAAAACTTGTGGGGCAGTTTAAGGATAATTCAGGGGTAAATTAAGCATTTTTTGCAGATTGGAATGTCCAGGATAAAGCAAAATACGAGGAGTATTTAAGATATTGGAAACAAATGCAAGACGCTTAGACGTTAGGCAATACGAATGCCTAAGGTTGTGTCTTGAATAAAGAGGTTGGTATACATATAGTGTTCAAATTAGTAACCTAGTGTCACAGGAATGTACATATTACCTCACGTGGTTATCGAAGCAAGTTCGGCTTGCCCATGATCAATTTTATTCCTTCTTTACTCTGCCCCTAGGTAGGCACAGTTCGGCTTGTCCAATGATCAATATAGTACCCGGTTTTCCTTTCATCCCAAATCTCGGAGTATGTCTACAGAGGTATAGGCTGGTATATTTCGATAATCATTCAGTACAAACAGTGCTGAAAATGCGGCATATGCCGTCATATTTAAGAAAAAATGAACAAGTAATCGATTACCTTTTGAGTGCGAAGTTATGAGTTGCTTTCAACAGAGCATCTTAGGCGGCGGAGAGAACAAAAATCAACTGCTCCATCAAAATCTGCTAAATATTAGGATCAAATCAAATGCTCTCGGAATGGCTTCTCGATAAGAAGTTCACTCGGACGCAAAGGAATTTCTAGGTCATAAAACAGTGTTCCTGGAACATTGTATCCCATGTTCTAGTATCAAATCTCAGTTTCAAATCTTCGTTTGAATCGAATGAAGCGTTCCAACTTGAATTTTACTGTAAAATACTTTTTAACATTTACCGGTAAACATAACTAGTAGGATGGAGGCGCCTGGTAGTTCAATAAAAAGAGTTGTTGCAATTTCACAACAGAATGCAAACATTGCTTACTGTTGAGTATCAAAGCAAAGTATCCTTACGTGAAAACAATATAAACTAGTTTTCGAATATTTTGTTCCGTAAGTTGGTAAACAACTCTTCTAGTGAAGAACACCTTGAAATATATTTTCATAGCTTTATCCGATATTAAAATGTGCCGTTGAAGGTTTCTTTGAAACAACTTTACTTTACTAACTAGTACCTGGATGGATTGTTCTGCAAATGCAAACGCTGCAGGGACCAATCCGTTGATAAGGATCGAAACAAAATATCCTGTTCCATGTATCTGTTTCCATGGCAAATGCAGTAAATAAATCAACTGCCATGGTCGTATGTGGGATAACCTACGCATACACACAACTCTTTTCTAATGCATTAAATCCGTTTGGCATAGTTGCCTTCCAGCAAGATGTCTGCACATTGCAGGATAATACAATCCGATATACTGCAGATGGAAGCAATTAAAATAATGAATCTACTGTTTTAACCCATGAGGCAAGAAAACGATTTTTGAAACGATCGATAAACCATCTAATGCGGTAGCGTAACAAGCAAATGAGTGGGATGGAGTGGCCTTAGCTCTTGGTATTTACAACCGGATTATGAAGCATTAATGAAGATCAAAGTCGCACTTAATTCCGCTAATGGTTAGTAATGCATTCAATGCATAATTTATGCTCGAGTGCTACAGTTTTCTTGGGGACAAATCATTCGAAATTATCGTGGACGTGATGCCATTGTACGGTTATCTTGTGTCCCTGAGAGTGAAGAGATATAGTGTCCATCACCACCGACGACCAGCTGCCGAGCAGTATTATTGTTCCATTTTCGTAACAACTAACAGCATTCCCCCAATGTACCTACAATCCTTTTGAGCTTGAGCTTGAAAAATAAAACAACACGTTTGTCGGTGGTTAGGTTATTTTTCAACAGGGACAACCTCACTTACAACAAACCACTCTGTCGCTTGAATGCACTTTTCGCTGCGATAAACACTCCGGCGCCGGCATCGTAAACATGTTGACACGTTTCATTTGAAATTTAATTAACATTCGCTCAGACGGCGGAACATCCGGTTCGAGCCGATCCGTTCTCCGTAACGGATTTGGAAGACGATGTCTCGCCATACTCTGAATCATCTGAATTTCCATATTACCTTGTGTACGTGTGTATCGTACGTTCACCTACATTTTCCTCGACTTTTGACACATTTCATGCTGATTATATACGTGTATATTTATATTTTTTCCCTTAACTGTTCCGGTTTTGCTGTCATACATCTTTCCACCACTGACAGACTGCCAGCATCTGGGGAAGTTAGGGAGAGCTGTTTATTTCTTTTCACTATGAAAATATGTTTTCATCCCTCATCCCGCTGCCGCAGTGCAATCAAAGGTCGCTTTGATGGTGCTGCATCACTACAGAGATGGCCCAGCAAGGATCACAAGGTTAGATAAATTGGATGGAATTTTTCTGTACTTTTGTTGGGCAGCTCTTTGGGGTGGCTTACCTTCCGGACGGATGTTTTGAACTTTACGGTAGGTGAAGTTTGACTGCACAGCTCTTGTTTGCTGACGATGATTTAGAAAAGGGTAGTAATATCGAAATATGGAGGAACAGTATTTAATTTAATGCCATTCCATGTCGTACATGATACGACTTATGAATACTTTGGATAAGTAACGTAGTTATTTATCCATTCCTTACACATACTATCGCAACCAATTTATGTAAGCGACAGTTTGAAAAGGACAAAGCCTAAAGCTTATGCGGTAATCAAATCCAAAACTATTTACCATCAATTGAAGCTACATGCTGGTACTTATAACAAAGAATTTATAGTGGCCATCGCTTTTAGACGGGATAGCACACTTTCAGCCACCCCCAAGAGTTCTCCAACTGTCGAGGGTTTTACAAATGAAGAGTCTGCCTAGCGTTCGGATCGATACATGAAGTGGCATAAGTTTTGGTATGGAAGTCTGCAATCGACCAGTACACAGGACGTTACTCGTAGAGAAAGTTTTTCGACTAAAGTTTAAACTAAACTTGAAAAGCAAAAGGGAAGTTTCGCTTTGTACGTTTGAATTTTCGATAGCAGTCTCTGTTCTTTCTCTAGAAACTGTGTTATAGTCTAACGCTAATTTACTATACAGTGTCTGAAGGCCAGTTTCAGAAAGAAAAAGAATGAAATAAAACTCTTCTGTTGTAATGGTACAGATTTGAAAAAGGTTCATTTCACATATCTCTCACAATAGACGAACTTAAAATACGATATAAGGCATAATTTTCGCAAAAGAAAAACCATTGGATCTATTTTGTCATGTATAAAACCGACTGTAGAACTTTAATATAAAAGTATAGGACAAAACATTAAGGTTAACGTAAATATCCTTTTTGTCCATTTTATGTTCATAAACAATGTTTTGTTTGCTGAATAAGTTTCCAAAAAATATAAAATATAAAACATTGTTCTCTGCATTGGTAAGAAACTTAGTTTGGTATTTTTTTAACTAAGTTGTACGGTAGAAAATTAGTGGTTAGTGTCCTTTTTCCCACGACAGTCATTAGCAAAAGGGTTATCATGTATTCTTTATGGCATTTAATCCGTGGTCTTGCTATATTTACATTCTTAGTTTTTTTTCTAATTTTTAATTTTCACAAATACTACTTTTTGTCCTCTACTATGTTGCTATGTTGGTTTTCCCTGTAAACCAACCATACCAGCAGTTTTTTTTTTGCATCCATCGTTCTACGTTTCACTTTATCTATCCATCTTGCCATGACAGAATTGGGTTTGGTGATATCCGTACACTCTCGGTCTAACAGTGCTTGGAGCTACTTGAGATTCAACTTTGCCTTTTCCCTTTCGGTCGGTACGATTCCAAACCATTTACAGTGCTGCCAGCATGTGGTATGGAATGTAATGCTCTAGCATTATAAATCTCTCTGCAGAGCTGCTCGTTCGCCGTTCGGTGAAATCTCAATGGCGTCCAGTATCCAACTCGGTGGATTATTTCTCGATACATATGTTTTTGAGTGTGTGTGTGTGTATACTGCACCGGCAGAATCGGGTTTTTTCTCCTTCCCATCGTCCCAAAACTAAAGATGGCTTTTTGACAAATAAATCAATCATTTCCGCTCGTGACAAAGCTTGTTTGGCAGGCGATGTACAGTAGCGTACAAAACGAACATAACCACAGCGCTGCATCTGACAGCTCGGTTAGCAACAGCAACGTGTTCATGTTTGGGGATAATATTAAAATTGCATCAATAGCAACCAGCCTGCCCATCTTTCCCGTGGTTTCCTCAACACCGATCAAGGCCGTTGCGGCCCAAAGCGATCTGTAATATGATTTCGAGCGGTCCAATAACATTGCCACTGGTTAGGATTACGTGTTCCGTAGCGACGGCTCATGCAGGACGTTTTCCAGGCATGGAAAAATGCACGATGTCATATCCATGTACACGGAACAACCCCTCAATGGTGGGTGGTGATTGGGTTGGTTTTAATACTTCCTTTGAAGCTTTATTTCGCCAGCCTACAGTAAACGAGGGCTGAGCACAATGCTGGCAACAAGCAAAAAATCGACAATTCTAAATTTAAACATACGCTTTGTGTTAATTGTATCTGATTGGCCTCATTATTTTGTAGTTTGCCTGCACGTAAATGGATGTGTGAGAGTGCACTTTGATTCATTTTTTGATTACAGTTTAATCTTCTGCCCACATATAGTAGAGGCCATATGAATATAATTAAAAAAAGACCTTTTTCATTGCAACACTAATTGCACTCAATAAGGGGATATTATGAGGGTTACCAACCATTTGCGAGCTATTTTTGTTCGAACCCGACCCCAGCCGAGGTGTAATTTTAAAGCATGTTTTTTCCCCCATGAAAACCTTGCAATTACAGCTTACGCGGAAATAGAATAATGGTGATTCGATTTTCCAGGATGGCTGTATTAGATATTAATTCACACTTAATGAGCTTCTTTTTCAAAGAAAATACTGCTGAGTAAAAATGGAACGGTGCAATATTTATCGCTGTACCATAAACACAGCATATCTGTCTGCAGTTTTTACTCCTTTTTGCTTTATTGAATAAAGCCTTTGCGATGTACCATGAAGCAACTATAATTAATTGACATTTTGATGTGTTCAATTAATTTTATCACATAAGTTCGCCTGAACTATTCCGCACCTAACAACCCCCCTGTTCATCCTGTAGCTTGAGGTGCGGATAAATGTTCATCTTCGCTACCCTTTATCGAGTCCCAAACATACATCCATCAATCTTAAACGGCAGTAATCGTTTCCGTGTCGTGATCGTTGAATGGCGGTCGCTTTAAAGCTGAAGCATGGTGGGCGTTTCTGCTCGAGTGTTTTGTTGTTCAGCTGGTTCATTGTCGTCCATCACACATAACCGAGCAACAATGAAATCAAATTTATTACCACCCATCAAAGGCATTCACATACATTCTGGCACGATCGAGCAATGCAGGCGGATGCAACCTCATATGCAGGGGAACAAATAAGTACAGCGCATTAGAAAAGAAAATCGTTCCATGGTGCAGCAAAGTACGGAAACGTGAGTGCGGACACCCGGAATGATGATCATAATCTGAAATTGGAAAATGCATTAGCACGATTCCGAGCCGGTATAAAACGGTATAGAACTAATGGAACAAACTTACATAGCAAAAAACACCCCAAAAGACTACCATCAACACCCATCGCCTGGCGTCTGTTGGACGTGTGTTTGTCAGGAAAGGTTCCTTGTTGAGGTCCTTTTTTTTTTCTTTGGCATGCGGGCAGCCAAAAGCTGCATCTGTGCCGCAGATGCTTATACGGTCCTTGAACAGTCCCAGGGGATGTAGCAAAGAGATCTTGCGCTTCTCTGCTGCAGTCCGTTTTGCACGTTTGTTCGTCACAACGTATTGTTGGTTGTTTAGTCTATTTCCGACAAAGCTTACCGGAACTTTGATTCGATTCCGGTGGTGAAGTACCAATAACAAAACGAGCAAACATAAATACAGACACAGTCTCACACGTTAGAGGACAGGACAGTGTCGTCGCAAACATTTTTCCATTTTTCCAAAGAAAGAAACGTTCTCTCATTTGTATCTTTTTACGAAGGATATCAACTTTGGTTTTGATTCTCTATTTTCGACTGACATTTTCCTTCGGTTCACCTTACCCTATGGTGGGCATATGTATTATTCGGCAAGTATCGAGAGCCGTGCCCGCCTTTCCAACAGCTCTTTTTTCTCACCTTGCCAATGTCGGAGTGTCGGTGCTGGTTGATTCTGTTGTTCGTTCCTTCTGTTTGCCTATCCCCCACCGTGCGACAATTTGTGATTTTCCGTGCAAAGTATTTATTCCCTACTCAAAGGATAAAAGCGGTACAAGTTATCTTGCACTCTCGTTGCTTTTTTTTTTTTGGCGGTAACAATGTGACGGAAGCAATGATACACTAGTCGACGCTTGATGGAAAAGGCAACGTTGTATGATTAACGATAAGCGAATGTAACAACATGTTCGTCGGCAATGGATTTCATCTGTTCTGTTGTGAAACAAACGTATGAGCAAACGAAAAAAACAAGCACTTTTGCTTTACATTTACGACTAACAACAAATGAAAAAAAAAACAAGTATACGACCACCCGAAATACTATTTGATGCATTTTTCGATTTCACCCACGGTACGATACGTTTTAAGCCCGCATTGTTTGAGGTTGGGTTTTACAAAATTAATGACTTTTCTTCATACGTTTCCACACATTTGCTTTGTGCGGCTAGTGCGGTGTTGCCAGCGAACGTCCTGTGGTAATCCGATTTTGGATTTTTGTTTTCCTTTAATAACAGTTTGCTTTTTTGAGGCTCATTATAAATCCCTAACGACTGTGGGGTATTGAACAAATTGTAATTAATTATTACTTGTTACAGCTGATCGAAACAAGAATTAATTTTATTTGATTTACTTTGCCCGTTGAAGTCTGTTTTGTTTTTGCATGCTGAACACTAAGCGAAAGAAAAGTACTAAAAAGCGCGATTTTCCTTAGCCATGTTAGTGTCTTTACTTTACTTTTAATTCAGAAGGATTTTTATACCCTTCTACTCTTTTGATGAGATTGTATCTTAAATTACTAACCGTTAATCCTACTAGTCGGCACAACACCTGAAAGTAATCCGATAACGGTAAGAAAGAGTTGAGAGGTGGGTTGGGTTCGTGATGTTAGGAGCACATTTTAAGTGCTAAAACATCAGCTTTGTCAGTTTATCTACGTTTTAACAAAATTTATTATCACTGATATGTATCAGTTTTTTCTTACAATAGCTATATTAGGGCGGTCCGGTGGCCGAGGAGATAAGCGGCGCCGGTCGTAAACGGCAGGACCGGGGTTCAAATCCCATCCGGACCGTTCCCCCGTAGTGAGGAGTGACTATCCAACTACGTGGTATTAATAAGTCTCGTAAGCCAGAAATGGCAGGCTTGACCAATTGAAGAAGAGCTATATTAATCATTGCATTGATGTCGTTATACGTTTTGTTATTTATATATCAGTAAATACACTGCAATATTCGGGTCCTTTTGAAAATGATTTCTATGCGTCATTTTTTTGGTTATCATTATGTACTTTTCAATATCGTTAATGGGAGCAGCTCCGTTTAAGTTAGCGGGGCCGGTTCCCATACAGGACCGGGGATTTAATCTCATTAGGAATGTCCCGCAGTACTGACTATCCTGTTGCAGGTTAATATAATCCACGGCAGGCAAAGGCCTCTCGAGTATGTAGCGCTATAGAAAACAAATATCGCTAATGTTTGATTGTGTTATAAAGAGTCTCTTAGATATGCTATAAAATGTTTTACTCCGTTTTTCCTATCTTGATTTCGTTCAATTTTAGTGACAATCAGTTTATAAATAATATTCTTTAATTAGTTTGTTTTTTTTTTAAAGGATTTATCTTGAATTTTATATATTTATTATAGCGTTTGACGTATTGACGTTTGAAAAAGTCATAATTTTGTAACGTCTGAGGTACTACATACACACGAGTTATCTGTTTTTGGAGGATTGTTTGGACGAGTGTATAGTAGAAATAATGATTTTTTTCAGATTTTACAATTTTCTTAATATTTATAGTTCGGGGTATAATATTCATCATTAAAACTAATAAAAATATTTTTTGAACTGTTTTTTTCCAGATGACCTTTTAAATAGTATGTTATTTTTTCTTCCTTATTCCACACAACTATTCAAGTTATTTCTATTCGGAAAAGGTTGGTTTAAAAGTGTGTAGGCCATAATCTATTATTGGTAATAATATATTATCTTTGATTAAATGTAACATAAATTACACATTTTGTTTATATTTTCCAACACACTTCAATTGTTAAGGAAGCTTGGGCATCCAAATACAAAATAATATTCCGTACGCATATTTCACACAGCCGATAAAGAATGGAAAACATGTACTTCAATGATATTACGACAAGAACACAACATTACATCATTTTTCTCCATAGCCAAAAGCACGCAATATTTTTGGGTTGCATTACTGTTGCTTTCCTTTCGTTGCTACATGAATGCACGGTGTTCCATCATCGTTAGTAACATTTCCCCCTCGAAAATGCCATTTTTCTCGCATGTACTATCCATCTTAACTTGATACCGTAAAATGAGGGATACAAATTAACACTGCACAATTGTCAGAAAGCTGTGACAAATGATAATTCGCTTGAGGTGCAAATTTTCACCAACAGCAAGCCTCGTCACCATCGTCTTTTATTCTGCTTCGGTTTCCACCAAAGTGCCTTTTAACAAAATCAATTCCCCCATTTCGCTCCCCACCATTGCCACCAAGGGTTCACTAAAAGTTTGTGATTTAAACTAATTTTCAACGGTGTGCAGCGGTCCGTTAAAAAGTGCCGTAATTGAAAATTGCAGTGCACTGAAAAGGTTTCATAGTTTGTCAGCCGGAAAGGCGAATGTTTATGGAATTGAAAAGTTTGAGGTCGTTTATGGAGTCGCGGATGCGCGAGTTGCAATTAAATGTAGAACTACAATTGTGTGATAATTTTTTTATGTGGGAAAATAATAAAAATCCGGTTAACACTTCTTTTTCCAACGGAACTGCTGACAAAATGGTTCTGAAAGGAAAGCGTTTCCGCGGAGTTTGACGTTCAAACTATGCCACCTCTAGCAATTGGTGGTGGCTATGTAAGTGCAAAAGTTTTTCCTGATCCAACACCGGCAACTTACTAATGAAGTTGAACGATGCACCACTCGTAATCATAAAGTGGATTTTGGCGCTTGTTGATGCATGCCTTTGTGGGGACAATAATAATATGCTAATAATGTCGATAAAAAGAGAAAACACTGTTTCTGCTTTCAGTGTTTCCCACGAATTTCATTCAAACGTGCTCGTGATTGTAAGTTAACGAACCTAAGTTAAAACCAATTTCGAATGAAGCTGCCATTTTTATTTTTAAATGTTGCTATTTAAACAAATTTGTTTTTTCTACATCTTTCATGAGCCGAATTTTAAATTATTGTCTCTCGTACATGGTTAATCGGATGTTATCGGACATTTTTTTAGGGAAAGTAATGTAATGTTTGTATCTCTGAACAGTATACAAAAATGGACTCAAATATCATCCCATGACAATTGCACCAATCTAAAATACTTTAGTTTTCATATCGCACAACTCTGCTATGCTCTCGTTCAGCAATGGAGAAAACGCACGAATTCATGGAGCAGCTGTGTCCGGCATGGTGGCAAACTATTACCGATCAATGGTTCTCCGGAGACCACTTAAAGAGCGCTAGATTAATTCGATCTCGAACCGTGGCTGGTAGAAGTGTTAGAAAATCGGTGAAGTATGGAAAGTATTAATTGAATTTTCGGTTTTTGTTTATTTTCGAAAATTAAATTAAATTATAACTTCGTTAAAAGATAATCCATCCATTTAGTCGGGTTTGATATTGCTGAGACTTGTAGCTTTATCGTCATGTTTAATATATTATTCTATCATTTATTAAAATAATACATAGACTTTATAAAGTCTTCTATTTGGCTTATCTCGAACACACTTTCTGGGCAGCTCAATTATTTAGACGAATAATATAAGATGATATTCAACATTATGATACTAAATAATCAAGTGTTTTAATAATCTAATAAATACATTAATGCAGAGTTTAAAGCGCAGTGTTCTAATTAACTGCTTACTACCGAAATCTTGCGTCCTTTTTTTAATGAAGTTTCTATCCCATCCTGTACAGGATTGTGCTATAATTCACTAACGGAACAAATTCTTGTGGGCTCTTCAAATTGGTTTTAGACCCCTGGTGCATGCGATCCCAGCGGGAGGCTACTGTTGGGAAGCTTCAATTAATTTAATCAATGTACAGTATCCCGATTGTAGTAGCAACGCATAATGTTCCTCCTATATTGTTGCGTAATGTAGATAAATTTTCATTGTCAGTACGTTTAAATCAGGCCTTCAATGGCACCGCATTGTGTGGTGCTGAATTATGATGCTTTTCCGAACCATTGCACCATCGTCCTAGTGTTGCCATGTGTAAGTAACGCTGTCGACACCGTTACACTAGCGTCGAGCTGTTCCATCAAATGAACAAGCGCACAAAAAAGTTACAACAATATCGACAAACGGATGCGTACTCCGTTCACTATACGTTGATAATTATGGCTGGCGGGAACGTGTGGAAAATCGGAACGCATGTTTCAAAAATAAAACAACTTTTCGATATGGACGTTGATGGAAAATGTTCCCATACGTTCTCATTTCATCGGCTCGAATTGTTGGCCTGTTTGCTGTACGAACAACAAATTCACACAAGACTCTGTGTGATACGTTCCGTCTGCTGCTCTCGGGCGTCGAAAGGGCAAGAGCGTGCTTATGCAGATTCTAGTGAATCTATCAACACAGTTCTACCGCATTGAACCATGTTGATGGTACCACAACAGCAGCAAATTCCCGATAAACAAAGCTTCTGTCTAGCGATTTACATGGTCGCTTTTGTTGCAAAAATAAAAAAACACCTATGTGTTCAGGTTTTTCTTGCATACAGTTCGTGAAAATGAAAAACAAACACAAAAACCTTTGGTTTTACTCGATTGTGCATCAAGAATGATGATGGAAGCTTGTTCCTGGATATGGTTATTAATTTAAATATTTCCACTGATGCTGGATGATCCATAGCGAGGTAATAGGGGAAGCAACGAAAACATGTACTAGGATTGTGAGGGAATGGTTTATTGAGTTTTAATTCGATTTTTTCTCCACAGAACAAAGTTAAAACACTATATTTGAAAGTGATAATAAAGTATTACATTAGAAGAACACATAGAAACTTATATAGTTTTTAACATTGTGATAACAAATATCAATAATCAAAAAGAATCTGGTTTTGTATATATCTTTCCTATACACAAAACTTTATTCCCTTTTGGTGTGAAATCAAAAAAAATAAACGTTTAAACGAAAAATGAATCCTTGGCGAATATCTTGAATTACTTGGCTTTCACTTTACTTGCGCATTCTTCACCTTCACGTCGAACACAACCTAAAGCTTGTTACAGTAATATTCAATATTTTCCTTATTGCTCCAATTCCGCCCGGCTATGCACTCATAGTGCACTGCATGCTCTTCCTACCAGCCGGCAAAATGCACTGCACTGCATCAAGCTCGGGATTATGTTAACTTTATTTTGAGATTTACGTACAAATGCTGCACTCGGTTGAAGAAAGGGTGCACAACATAGAAAAAGCTTCTGGGTCTCCGAATATGGAGAACGTTCTAGCCCTTCTCTATCGAGCTTATCTTGCTGCTCAAACATTGTTATGAGTGCTGCAAGCAGTTGCTGGTTTGTCGGTGCAACGAAACCCTAGTCTTCTGGGTGTGAAAATGGGCAAAGTTTAGGGGTTATGTTTCTTCCGAGGATAAGAAATGGACGGAAGAAAACGTCTTCTCACTTCGGCAGGTACTTGTAATTCGATGGGCAAACAACAGCGACCCAACGGAGACCCTAGCTCACGTTTCGGTGTTGTTGTGTTACCACATAACATACACCACAGCAACGGCACCGGCTAAAAGATGGATAAGCTATGTTGTCTGCTATGGAAAGTGGCATGATTGGATGCAACGTGCCTTAAGATACGGACAATAGCGAATCGCTTTGCAGACGCTCATTGACGAGATATACGCTTTCATCATGCTGCATGCTGAGATGCAGTAGAGCTGGATTAGATTTCCTGCTTTGTGGGAGTTTAAATCAACCGCATAGCAATGTTGGAGCATAATTTGTCCGTGAAATATGTGCCAAACCAAGAAAGGACGAAAGGAAATGCAACACGACAGCTTGAACAGCATATGCATGAAGGATTTTTTTTAAGTTGACGGGTGTTTAGTTACACCGAAGACGATCTTAAACGGAGACAGTTTAAGTGCTTCAGATGTACAAAAGAAATGTACAACGCCTAACTTCTATGACGGACAGACCGTATTGAACTTATTTTACCACGTAGCAGGCTAGACAGTCCATGGTACGGGGGAGAGAGGCACTGTTTGTACTTTAAACAATTGAAATGATGTTGCAAATGAAAATATCAGTGATTTGTGTCCACCACAATGGCTATTTTGCGATATAAATTGGTATTTTTCAAACATTCAAAGAATATCATTTAATAATGGGACAAATTCAGTTGTGATTGATAATATAATACTGAAAACGGAATATTTTTAATAACTTTAGAAGTAAATAATTCTTTTACACAAAATAGAACGTACACAAAAAAAACTAAATGATGAATAAAACCAATACTGGAAAATGCATATAGCACGACGGATCTGCATCATTTCCACGCCTCAAAGTGCATCGTTTTATGCATGATGGTATCAATCTTTCGTTTGAAATTTAAAACCCTCCACCAAGGTTTTATATCGCACATGCATACTTCCAACAACCACCCAAACGTGGTCTAGCAAATGTGAACGCTTAGCAAAATTCATGCAAAGTACAGACGGTATATCGTTTGTGCATCAGTGTACGGCACAAACAGTTACGTCTGAAACTGTTTGGTGAATACATTTGATTTTAATAAATATACTCACACACACTCATATGTGTAGAAATGGAAATCTACCTTACTTCTATCTGATATCGTTGAGTTCTGGAATATTAATCCCTCCTCCCTTGGTAATATTTAGTGCTTATTTGCTAGAGTTCATTATTGCTCAAGGCTGAAAAAGGTGTTGCTGAGCCGTGAACAAATTGTAATATGCTCTAAAATTAACATTTGCATAAGATCATATTCGAATGAATGGTACCGTGAACATTGCACCTGATAAACAAATATATTGTACAGAGCAGCAATATTATCGTACAGATAGTCCATCGAAAGATGTACGCATAATACTTGCATGTAGCATTGAATCATTTTGTGCGTATTCCTTCAATCGATTGAAAGACGATTTCATATTCAAACGCAAGAAGTAGCGCTTCATTGCACAATAATTGAATGCTTCTGATAATTTCCACACTCGAGAGTGTCATCTGGCCAAAATCCCACTGCTAATTCCAATGGTTGTAGCATAGTATCCGCTAATGAACTCGCTCCTATTAATGAAACGTTCGCAAGCAACAGTGTTAATCTTTCCGGTTTCAAAAGTTTCAATCGATCATACGTCAAAAGCACAAATACCATGCATGAGGATGCAGACCGAACCTGCGAGTAAGCTCATTAAAATCCCTACCTACATCTAGCTACCGATACAAATCTGTGGCAGTGCTTGAGATACTTCGCCTACCGCTACCGGCGTTCATCAAATTGGATGCATCGTAGCGATGATGCGTAAATGCATTATTTGTACCACTGCAACTCGATACCGGTATTCTATACTCCCTCCGGGAACCTATCCTTTATAGCTTGTGCTCACAACATACACCAAGAGAATCTGTATACCGATGGTTTCACATGTAAACAGGAGTTTGTCTGTGATGCAGAAGGAGACCCGTTTACGTACTGGTTATTGCGGTATCGAAAGCTAGTGCAGGTGGAATACATGTTACCACGACGGGTGCATGCGTTGGATTTCGCAACCTCAGGGATTCGGTCGTCTGGCAGGTTGACAGCAGGTCGACGATTATGGCACAACATGCCCACAGGGTGTCTTGTTCGGAAGCGTGTACTGCAAACCGATACAGAACCGCCGCTATCGAGTTCGTGAACGTTTAGCTATGTCACGGACATGGATAAATCAGGTCCGTTGCGTTGGAAGTGTTGGAAGCCATCGGATGGAAGCCTAAGGATATCCTAGTGCTGTCCTTTGTAGTTGGCACCTTGACTGCCAAGTTTGTTTGACGGTTGCTGTCAGGCTTGGAATGTCCTGAGGAAATATTTCGTTTCATTATGCAAACCCTTCAATATTTCTGGTGCAACCATCCCCGTCACCGAATGAGGAATAATTTCCACCACAATCGTACTTTGATTTGAAATAGCACTCTGCGCGACCGGTAGCTTATGGGATTCGCTTGAATCCCTCAAGGGAAACGAAGAATCATCAAAATTAATTCAAAGCCTTTGATCTTTCATTTTTTGTGGTTTGATTGCGGTTTGGGAAGAAAATTCTATGTGTTATCTACAAGATCTAAACTCCTTAAATCCATTGTAAACTCAGAACAATAAAATTAAATCGTGTTGCAATTGATAGTGCAGGAACAAAATATTTTCATTTTCAATGCGAACATACAAAAAATCTTTCCCAACGTTCTGGATTCTACATAAAAAACGAATTTATTTCATGAGTATAATTTTATGCAAAATGCTCTACCATCGCATGCTGCATCACATATAAAAAAATTCCATAATTTCTTGCTACAATTGTTCTTATGCAAGCAATGTTGTTTGTTTGCTTGCCTGCGTACTACCGTATAATCGACCGATCGTGCGCTAACAGTACATTCCGGCTAAAAAGCTAAAACAACACGCACTCCATTCTCCGAAGCAAATTGCACTACGTTTGAAGAAGCTTTGTATTGTAACGGGGAAACGTTTTGCATGAAGCACGGAAGAAACAAAAAAAAAACAACCCAATAGCTCACATTTTAAAGTTCACCCGATTTACGGTCACAAAGCTATATTTACATGTTTCCAACCTCGTTTTAGTGAGTGAGGTGCTCTATGGTGCTTTCGTCGGTGAATCCACAGTTTGTCTTTTATTCCTTCGGGAGGGTGCATGCATACATTTATGCATGCACAGTTTATCCAATTTTTTTTATCCACAATCGAAACTGTTACGATTCTGAAACGATACATGCGACGAATGTTTTAGCCCTCGAAATCTATCCTTGTTTCACCCAACACAGTCCCTGTGTGTTTCGTGTAAGCTTTTTTGTGCCTAATGCTTTTCTATTTTTCTATTTCCATTCCATTTGGTCTTTTCTCGGGTGCAGCTCAACGAGGAAGAAAAAATGACTCTTCCGTCCTTAGTAACAACACTCCACTGGCGAAGCTATTGGATGGACTACGTTGGCTGAGCTCCGAGATGTACTTTGGAGAATGGGCGGGGAAATCGGGGCCAGATTTTCCCTTCCACTCCGTAGCACAGCGCGTCCGAACGCTCGTAGGAGAGTTCCAGCGTTACCACGGAACCACGATGGCAGCACGCACCGAAGGATGGCGACAAGTGGTTAGATTTTTAGTTCTTCTCCGAACGGTAGGGCTTACGGAAAGCCCGACGAACGGCAGGGATGATGATGCGGGATGTGAAAAGCATCTTCGAGAGGACGATAAGCAGTCAATTGGCGATGTGAGTCGGTCGCGAACTAACCACCAATCGAAGGTAAGCGTACGTTATTTCCGTAATGGTGGTGGGATTATATACTTGCTCCATTCGTACCGTTAGGTGTACAGCAATATGAGGGCCATGTATTCATTGAATTCATCTAACCTCAGTTGCAATGGATTTTCATGCCTCTCGGTAAAGCAAAATTCAGAGAAAGTTTTAATTAGTTACCCTGCCCAGTATCTGGTTTGCTGGTCTGACTAACAGATCCGTTACACTGCATGCGGTTTGCTTGTTTTTTTTTTTTATTTGTTAACTTTCAACTGCAAGCTTATGTTGCTCTTAAACCTACACCACATACGAGAGTGAAGTGGAGAGTTCCATTAGGATAAATGAAATAGTTGTACGTCGTTGGCGCGTAATCGTTTTAACATTGCACGTTCGGAGAGAGGGATAAGGGGATGGTCGATGGTTAGATGGAGAATGGAAATTCACACTAACAAGTGAGAAAACGTAGCACATGTGACTTTCGGGATAATCCTTGTATAAGACTGCTCTTTTCGCTTTGACTGAGCTGAAAAGTTGCTAATGCATCATACATTTTCTATATTGTTAATTAAAATGAGAACAAAATACTCGTTGGTAATGCATTCAACATGCTCGGAATGATGCTGAGAGCGTCTAGAAGAGGTAATTCATCAGTTACATTTGCATCAAACTACTCATCTTACTCTGTATAAGTGGTTATTCGATTTAACCGTAGAAACATTGCAAGTAGATTTAGATAGACTAATCAACAAATGCTTTCAAGAAAAAGAGTAAGAGAAAAAGGACTTCTGTTTAGATAAGTTAATTATGTTAATAGTATCTGTTTAGATAGTTTAGATAAGTTATTAGTATCATTCTTATTTTACAACAAACTTCTGTTCAACAAAACTGAAATGATATCTTGAAAAATTGTCTTCACTTTGATTGTGAAACGTGGCTGATGCATCTTGTCGGGATTGTATTTCTAAACCTTTTTGCTTGATTTTTTTGAATTCCTTTTTTTGTTCCAACAGTTCACTTTATTGATCCTTGGAAATTGATTCACTGTCGAAGCCAAAGGGATATTGAAGACTTTTTATATTTGTAAAATACTAATACAGAAGATTAGTATGGGGCGATCGGATAGAAGAGGAGATAGCGGCAGGTCTTAAACGGCAGGAACAAAATTTCGAATCCTATCAGGACCGCTCCCTCCGAAGAGAGGACTGGCTATCTAACTACGTGGTATCAATAAGTCTAGTAGGCCAGAAATGACCTGCATGGTATATGGTATTTTTTATTATTTTACCAATCAGCGTATTATTGAATACAAAACGTGCTATCGAAAATCATCCGCCCTCGATTAAACTAAACAGATAAACATAATAAGTTAGAATACAGTACTTAACAGAACTATACGAACACCAGTTCTTTTCAGAATAAATGAACTAGCAGAATTAGCAGAAATTGATGTTCTAATAAGTGGTTAAAAATAAAAATAAAAACACACATTGTGAAAACAACAACATTCGCTTCACACGGATACAAAAAACCGATGTAAATGTAATGTAAAATTAAGCCAGTATATTTTTCGAAAGCTAAAATTTTACGGATCGATCAAAAATATGTAAAAAATTATCACCCAACTCAAGTCTATTAGGAACGCCTCGTAAAACACAGCTACAAAAGAATTGTATGTTAGAAGTAGGTGTTAGAAATGGTCATATGCTCAGATGTGACTTTCAGTAGGCCCAATAGCCTTAGTCGATAATAATGTGATGGGTACTAAAACTTCTCGTTCAATTTATTTATAAACCTCCATTCGACCTGAATCTACGGTCCCCAATAATATGTTAACCTCGTGTTGTAGCCTGCGGAAGACGCGAATGCAAATTTCCCGTGTGCCAATACTTATGTTTACCATCAGCCATGTTGATGAGTGATCTCAAGTAAAAATCACTTAATGGCCAGTTACTTACTCCTAGAACTATCCAAAACCATGGGTTAATAGCCAAAGTTGCTTCAAAGTTGCGGGCGATGAGCATTGATATATTCCAGATTAAATAAGTTCTATAACTCCTTCTCAGTGCCACTCTAGGAGTGCCACTGTTAAAAAGCTTCGAGCCCTTTCTCCCGAAACAATTCGGGTACTTGTAAGTGTTGCAAGGGATCAGCTTTAGTATGTTCCCAGTCCTAATACGTTGCGTGAGTCGTATCAAGTTATTTCAATTTGAATATATTTGGTAGTAGCTTCCAAAAGCCTCTCTTGCAACTCCTTGTCTCGTTGTTGGCGGGCCTTAACATATTCTAGTTGTTAGCCGTCTCTAACATGCGAAACAGACGATTACTATTATCCCTTCCCTGAACTTAACCATATTACTCATCCTCCCAAGCGGTTAGGATTACCCGTAAACTGAAGCTTAGCTATTTGGAGATACATTCTACTATTATGTATGCCATGGCCTGTGAAATGGAGATAAGGTATGGTAAGGCTACATAATTGCACTACATGTGGAAGTATTAAACAGCATAATTTATCCTGTATTGCTTTCAATGGTTATCGCTTATCCACATTGCTAATTTCCACATTGTAACATACAAAACAATTCTCAACTCAACTAGTCAACTAGTTCGTTCTTTACAAAATAACGACTAACGCAAATAAATCGCTATTGCTACACTGCAAAACAGAAATGTTTTCACAATATGCAAGCTCTCAACGGACAATACACACGCACAAGAAAGCTGCGTCCGATCACTTGTCCTTTGCCGATCGAAATCCTTCCACTCAAACAATTGTTTCCATTAGTTTGATTCGATATGGGACTCTTCTTCGATAAGATACGTACAGACGTTTGGAAATCACAGGTCCGTGAACAAATTGAATATATTTAATCCCCTCGCTCCTTTCAAGTAGCATCGAACCGAGTGCAACCTCCCAGTACAACAAAGCCACACCGATGTGAAGAAAACACGGCGCAGAGCATGCACTAAGCCAACGCAAGCTCGCATATACTTGCAGCCTCACCTTTCTGGCACTTGCGGACAAACACGGTAGCAACTCAGCTTCGGTCCAAACGAGATCAATTACGCTTAATTGATTGTCATGGATTGGAGCTTAAAATTTTAATGATGTACGGACAGGACCCCGCAAGATGTGCCCGATGAGTTCGTGGCAAATTCCATTATGCTGCATCGGGTAACACGATTGGTCAACGCTTTTTGCATTAAAGAAAAGGTAAAGTGTGAAGTTGTCATGCACAAAAGTTGTGTACACATTCAGGAAAGACAGACCTCAGGTGGGTGTGAGGAAGCTGAACTATTTCTTTTTTCCTGCAACTGTTTACAAATTTTGCCATGCTTATTGCTTGTTAGCTGTTGTACGTTCTCGCTTCATTCCGTCCTGCAATGGATGCATCATGTTTGCAACACAAATAACTTGTACCGGGTAAAAGATGCAGCTCTCCTCGAAAGGAACTGAGAAACTCCTTACGCAACAATGAGGTCGATGAAACATGGATGAAAAAAAAAACACATTTCAATTAACCAGATTACGGAATGGATGAGTGGATTGCAAAGGAATCGTGCACCGGAAACTCAAAAGCGAATTAAGAAAAGATTCACCAACCCCCAGAGTGGGTGTCCGATGGGGTGGTGTTAAGTAATAAACAAATTGCATTTGCCCGCATGTCGATCTGCTATTGCTTATGAGCGCATGGGAGTAACGGCCACAGGGCAACAGGGAAAAACAGGTATTCAGAAACAGCCAGAAGTGAACACGGTCGTGTGAATTGACAGCCGTTGTTAGCGGAAGCGTCAGGCTCGGAATTTCCTTCGGAATGAAAATGAATGGAAAACTTCCGCAGTGGTTCTGTGTGAAGTGGATGCAGTCTGCACGGGTTTCGGATTTATCATGTCTGTTGCCAATTATTTGTAGGTCTTAGTGACACAACGTCGACGAAGGTATCTTTCCCATACAGTTATAATTGATCTCTAAATCTTGCTGAGAGGAAAAGGAAAAATAATACTGGGAAAGGAGTCACTCGAGCGGGTTGACAGTTTCGTACAGTTGGAAAGCGTTGAAGTTTCTCCTTACCTGCTCACGCCATCTGACCCGGCGGAACGTATGCGTCCGGTTTACGTTGACGTTTTCCATTTACCATTCT
>KB663655.1:2583464-2596758 GCA_000349025.1 Anopheles minimus
CGCATCATAAGCTGCTTTCCCGTACGGTACCACATTACATTCTGTTCAAAATTTACCAACCTTTGCCGTACGCTTCAATTGTGTTTATTTTCCACCGATACACATGCAAATGTGATCACAGTCTTATAAAACTTTTCGTATGTATCGGTTCCATTTCGAAAAATGATGCATTACCTCATGCATTTGGGATGTCACTTTGTATGTATTTGTAGCAAAAACGTTTTTCTAACAGAACAACCGCATTGCATTGATTCAAGCGCATAAACGCATGTCGTATTTAATCGAATTCATAATTTGAAAATCGACAGGATTTTTTTTCAACGTAAAACACATCCATGTAAATGCAAGAATTAAAAATAAATGAATTTAAAAGTTCACATAATCATCCATGGCCGAAGGGAACGAAGGAGAGATTATGAACTCTGCTTCTGCATGCATCTATTGTGCTAATAACACAATCCCCATGTTGTATTTGAATGAGAAATTAAATATCGTTTCAGATTTCGTGTACATTTTTTATTTATTGTATCATTTTACTTCAAAATCCATAATCACATGCATGGTTTGTGGTAGTGGGCAAATAACTTGATAGTGTTGTAGTATATTTCATAACATTGATTCCATGCCTTATTATATTATTAACTGCCTCTTGATTGATTTATTGTAAAATTCCTTATGATATTTATTACCCTGCTTGATGCTGCAAGCTGCAAGCGGACGGCAGTTTCCATGCGGAATCTTTTCGCCTACCGGTATCATCTTTGCTCCACCATTAAGAAAATATGCAACCAAGCGGAAAACTGGGATTGTGATCGGGAACTATTAGAACAGTGGCGTAGATCCGCAACCCAGTTCCCGGGCAAATAAATTCACCCAATGTGCACATCCAACATGCGGTAACATGCCTTGATACTTGAGAGTGCACGAAGCGCATACTGCGTTCTAATTGCCATTTCCTTATCTAATTGCCTCGAGGGAATGATGGGTTGTGCTCGTGTACGAAGAAGCTTGCAAACCGATAGGCGTTCCTTGCTGTGGAATGAATATTTTACCCCAACATGCCAACACACACCATGTAGACACATGTGGATGGCGAACCAAAGCACCTTGTGACTTGGGTGTACATGTGCATCCTTCCTGCGTTGGCCATGTATCGGGAATCTGCCAAGCGAGGCAAACTATTATGCTGCAATTAAATTGTTGATTTATCAACGCTGGGTATAATTTATTTCGTGCCGTATTGTACATTTACTTCGAAAAATGTGTACCATCGCATCCATCAGCGCTGCGAAAGCGTTGCCTTTCGTCTTAAAGGAAGCTCTTTTTGGGAAGAACCCGACCCGGGCATGTATCCCTAATTAAGTAAACAGATTACGAAACCTTTTCTTAACCATGCATGTATGTTTTTGATAAATAATGAGAATTTACTCGTAACGACACTTGATACAGTAGTCGGGGTAATTGGATGAAGATGTGTTCCATCTCTTCATTTGCTGTGTAAACATCGATCCTGGCCCTGGTACGCATTGTATACGCTCTACCGAGAAGGCTCTTTGACGTTGACCACAATTTTCTAAATTTAATCGATCGTAAACGTCTCGTATTATTCACCTTTCAGTTTAGTTTCTGAGAACAGGCAGGCATGCAAAAGTGCTCAAGAACCATCCGTACCGGAGGGCATCTGCTAATGAATTACAACTTTTTGCCATTTATCGAGTTTTTGGATAGTGGTAGCAGTACCACTTACCTCGCTATTTGCCGTGTCAGTAAGATCGGTTCTCGTTTCCGACGCTGGTAGGTAAGCGATAGATCAGCAGTACGAACCGTATAGGATTCGCAATGAATCTCAAGTTTAAATGAAATTAAAAATTTATCGTCCATGTCGGTTGAGTCGCAGACCTGTTCGTGAAGTGACCGTGTCGTTCGTACCGCGCTGGAACCGATCCAGAACCAGCGACAAGTGTGTGTCTGCAAATGTTTTGGCACTGTGTCTATGTGCTTGTGTGCATGAAATGTGGGTGAATTGTGGCCACAGGCGATGCGACGAAATCTTCCCGGCTAGCGTCAGCGATCTCTGGGACCCTAAACCATTAGTAGGCGGAACAGTCCACTGCTCATATCCGTCGTAATTCAACATCCAATCTGACTACCGCACCAAAAGGCCCGTGCATGACCTACGCCATATGTACGTTTGGATCGCAACACAAAAATCGCTGCCTTCATGGACGGTGCAGTTTTTTTCCCGTGGCACTCCGATCTGACCAAAGCGTAAATCCGGATTGTACGCGATGGCATGAAAATGAATAACTCAGCGAGCAAAAATCGTGACACTGTGTGCTTTGCACACGGGCTTCTGTGGACCGACTAGAATCCCGCCGAAGCCCCGAGGGATGAGAGCGAATTAGAATATGCAAAATATGGACCGAGCTAAAGCATTCCACCGCCGTGCTATTCTTCTCTCTACTAAGAATCGGCGAATGGTGGCATCCTACTCTCGTGCGCCGTAATTAGTGATGGTACAGACTTTGTTCCGGGCGAAGTCGGCACTCAAGCTGCACCGAACCCGGAACACAAAAGTACGAAGCAAAAACCATCACGTAAGAACTTCTACAACTTGCGGCTCTGCAAGGATAAATCATACCGGTTCCTGCAGTCGGGCGCCGTTGTACATTATTTCTTGCTTGTTAGTGCAGAAGGTACACAGTGCCAGGGCCGAAAAGTAGGCTTTGGTGGGTTGCCTTTGGCAATGGAAAAAGGCACTTTGGTATAGGTGATGAACATGTAAACCGCATGGTGGTATGGGAACGAGAAAGCAAATGTTGAAGGTTATATCGATAGCTACGATCATATGCATGTGAACAAGATGATGCATATGCTCTTACATGTTATGGGCTGGGTAACATTTTCATGCTGATCTCCACATTACTATGTGCCGTGAATTCAACGCTGTTTGTGATCATTTTGAACCGGACTTGTCGCGTACCGTGTTCCTTAGTTGTATACGTGAAGCGCGCCCAATTACTTGTTAAATGTTAGAAAATGTATAACCACGCTTCAAGGGGGCCACATACGGTCCGTTGAATTTAAATAAAAATACAAATACATGCAACGCCACGAACGGTTTTTGTGGTCGGTTTTTATATTGTATGAACAGTACATAGTTAAGAGTTTTGTTTGTTATTTCTTTTTCTATATTTCACCACCATACATCCAACTAAACAAAAACTGATCAAAAATCGATTATCAAGTGGCGGTAATGGAAGTGAAGAAAAAAATATACTCAAAACCAAGCACTGTTGCGGTTTAGAAATTTTCACCTTTGATCAATAATTTGGAGACATACGTTTTTTCATAACATACATGAAAAAACATAACACATAAATAGAAATTTATTTGTGGTTCGTTCCTTCGTAGCTTAAGGAACGAACAAAAACGTTATAATATAACGTACTGCCTACAATTGTCCACATAAAGATTTGTATACATGTTAGTATATTTTTTTCATCAAATTTACGGTGTCAATTCTACACTTTTTATGTCTAAGTTTTTATGTGTTTCAATATACTCACGGAACAAAACATATTAATTTTATTTTCAATTGTTAAATTTCTAGTTTTGGGCATGCTAATGATTAATTTTCTCTTTGACGTATTTGACAAAAGCACATTTTTTGTATGATGCAATATATGACCATTTTATTATGCACGAAATATTCATATACATGGTGTCCAACTTTATATCGCTATACTTACATAACTGGCTTATTTAAAACAAAGAAAAACTACTCCAGGTGGTACTTTTGACATTAAACACCATTTGCAAAATATTCTTCTTCTATGGCACTCAAACCTTAAGAGGTTTTGACTTGCCATTTCTGGCTTCCGTGACTTGAATTTATTCATAACAGGTTAAATAACAGGATAATAAAAACTAGCAATACGGCCTGGCCGTCACTATTGATTAAAAAACGGATAGTCTCTTCTGCACCCTGGAGTATGGTCCGGATGGGAATTGAACCCCGGTCCTGCCGTTTGAAGACTATATATACAGCAATATACTTACCACTCAATACAAAATTGCGCGAAAATGCATCGAAATCGTTGCGAGTGAGTTAAAGGTATGCTTTAACCGAAGAAAATGCGCGTCATTAATCAACAATAATTACCAGAACCAAATATACTAGGTTTTACCCCTGTCTGTATGCCATAACATATCTTGGTATTTGACTTATTCATTCCAAGACTGACTCTGAATCCTGATTTCATTTGCCAAAGCACAAGGAATGCATTCATCAACGAAAATGCACTCCGCTCGGTCTGTGTGTGCATGTGATTTTTTCCTCTTTCTCTTTTGCTATGTCCATAGTTATTTACATAATTATCATTCACGCATTCTCAAAGTTTACATTCACGGCACGTAATGCCAATTAAGCGGCATCGCATTGCTTCGCCTCACTAGAATTCTGTTGATTTTTGCTAATTAATGCTATCCGGCAACATCATAAAGGGTACTATTTGATAATGATAATATTGCAAACTCTACCAAGGTCAGATGTCGTGAGATTGCCTGGTTGCGACGTGCTAATTGATGACTGGTGAGAAATTTGTGTTCAGATGGCATTTTATGTATTTTTTTTTGAACGATTGTCAAATCTCTCTCAATATGAAAACATTGCCAAGTGTACATGCCTGTACCGTACAGCATGGATGAAAAGTTGTTGTGATTCCCTGGGAAAATTCCTATGCAAATGCAATTCTTTTATGCACTTGTCCTGACATCTTTGCACAAAGCGCTGTGCATTTTACCAAGAAGCAATTAATAACCCACTCACATTCCGATTGCAAGAGGAATGGTAAATAAATTATCACAAAGATAGCATCCGGTCTTACTCGGATGAGTTCCACTTCAGACGAATGCAATAATAGCGACATATCAGCTCGCATGAGAAATGGATACAAAATTATCCTGACAAGGATTTTCCGTATTGGTTGCCGGTTGAGATGCAGTTGTAAATGATTCAGAAATCTCAGCTTAGTCGTTATCTATCATTTTACAAATTCTTCCCGACGCCTTGCTCCGTCTAGGAAGGAAGGAAACGTTACGGCATGTAGCCTGCTTGCTACTGTGCACCATCATTAATCATAATTATTACATGCATTTACGGTTTAGTTATTTCCCTTCTTTTTGCTCATCTTTTCTCGTTCTCGGTTCGTAAAATGGTCGCTTCCGATGCCGCTGTGCCACAATGTCGTGCGAATGCATCTGTGTGACGGATTTGCTCGAATGTTCGGATCATCGGTCACCTTTGCGATGGGGCGGCGCATCGTTTCCTACCTATCCAACCATCAGCAACCTTGCCATCTCTCAGCCATTTGCGGCAACCGTGCGAAAGCGCGACAAACCCGTCGCTACCAGCTGACAGTGATCGATATACTGGCGGACTACATCCGGTTCCGGTGTGAATCCGTGGCACGGTTCCATCCGCCCATCCAACCGGCAGCACTGTTGAGGGAGTGTAACCGAATCGTGGGCAGTATGTTTGTGATCTTCGACGGTAGCATGGAGCTGATGACGCTGACCCTGCTGCGTATCATACCGGACCGGGCCACACACACACTGCTGCTATATCCGGTATTTGAGAACATCCTTACCAGCGTTACGTACGGCAACGACTACGACACCATACCTGGGTACGTCCGGATGCTGCTCTGTTTCAAACGCTGGAAGTCACTGGTAAGCGGACGAGCAGAAAAGGCTTCTATCGATGCACACGCCATTCAGCTGCTTCCCGGACGCTGTCCAACGGTTCAGCAAGCTTCCGATCTGTCCTTCCTGAGGTTGCTACCACCCGTCCCACCTGGACAGCGTGTCGTCGAAACTCGGTAAGTTCTAGAAGCGTTACATGGCGCACCTGTCGGATCAATCAACTTCTGTAAACCTTTTCTTCCGTACGTTGCAGCTACCTGCTGGTCAACGATCTGTTCGGTTTGGAACACTGCATTGCACAGTACCTCCGACATTACCGCCGCACAGTAAGTGACCCACCGGTGGACGAAACAGCCACGAAGCAGCGCGACAACAATTCCATCCGTCAGACGCGTCTGGTGAGTGTGTTGCGTGTGTGGTGTAGTTGATTGCATTCCCCTTCCAGCGATGGACACTGGCAAGGACCCGATGACATCATCAATCGATAAGTTAATCCCCCATCAGTTTGGTTCGCGGATTGACATCTTTCCAGGGCGATTGCACGACGCAGCCCCAAAAACGTTCGCTTTTTTAACGCACAAACGCGCCAATCGTAGCGTACCTGTCACTTTAGATTCCCGTGCCGGGAATGGACACAGCTGGGAATAATCACTGACCGGGGCACGAACGTGGTGTACGGTGGATAAGCCATAGCAACTCTGTGAACACGATCTGTCACTTTTGATCGGTGCATTTTCCGAGCGCGTAAAGTTTATTTGCTCCCTTTGCCGACAGTTCAGTAAAGAGCCACAGTGTCCAGATTATATCCCTTTCCATCATGGGCAGTCACGATGATCTGTTCGATATGTTGTGCAGTGTGAAAGTGGATGATTTTCCTTCGGAAATAAAACATAGTGTCAACTTACTGCACTGTCGGGAGCTTTACCGTAAACCTCTCTCTGTTGGAATTGTATAATAGCTCACACCAGTACACCCATACCAACTCACTATCAGTATCAACTAGTAAAGGCGTTTGTCGCTTGTAATTTATGCGCACACAAAACGTGCCCCGTGCTGTATTTATCGCTTCACGTGTGCAGTTTTCTAGAGAAAGATATTATATTTTTTTAAATTTATACATATCGTGATGCATTTTATCTGCGTTACCCAAAAACGTAAAACGCATCGGGTACGTATCCCATGCATCAAGTAAACGGTTAACGAACGAACCGCGAAACCATAAATAATCTCCTCCCGTACTGTAGCCCGTTCCGATCCGGCTGTCTCTGCCACGGTTGCCAAGAAGAAAAAAAAACGGAAGTAAAATGTTCACGAAACTACATTTCGACCCAAAACAATGTGTTCAACGGTACGGTAAAAGGGAAGATGCCGGTGGTTGATACCGGTGCTTACAACTCTATTCTATCAACCTTCGACTAGCTCTATCACTGCCAAAATAGACACTAAACTAGTAAGTACGTCGCAAAAGCTATATATATATATATATAAAATGAGTGTAAAATAGAGTTGCTTCATTGGTGTGTCGTTAAGCATACGTTTTTGAATAATATTACAATCCGAATGATTTATTAGAATACCTTCCACATGGAGCATGTCATGCGATGCATTTATTTATTTCAAAAAATATTATTATCCCAATTACATTCCAACATTGAACAAAAGGGCCCCATTTTCCACATCAGATGTAATAAAAAAACCAATTTTGTAACAGCACATGAGTGCGCTTTGATCTGACTGTTCAAACAAAAGTAACGAACGCAATGTCATATTGTACAGTAAATTGTGATTTGTTTGTACGTGACAATGTAGTTTCGTTTTAATTAACTTTTGATTCAATTCCCCCATAGCTGCTAGTGGCTTAGCCTTTTTAATACCGTGTGACAATTACGGCTAATACGTCACCTTCAGCCAGCATTCCATTTCCAGCTTTTCCTGGAGGTTTTTTGTATTAAAAACTGATTGTTTTTTTGTTGCTTGTTTTGATTTCCGTTTCCCTTTAAATGGAAAATTATTTCTTCATCAGTCATGCATCAAACGGGATTATCCTTAGCTGCCTGAAATCGAATGGATATTTATTCAATTAATTTCCATTTTACGGGGGACAGCCAGTTGGAATGAGCAAGTTTGGCAAATAAATGGACACTGCAGCCGATGCCGGTTGCCGCATTGGTTTCACTAACTCGAATGGAAAGCTTTCTACCAAAAATAGCCACCATCCTAAACTAACTATCGTCCATTAGCTGAAAGTTATTCATTAAAAATGCATACGAACGCTATCAACCCCCAGGTACGTTAAATTGACTACCTCGAAGTGGTTCCGTTGGTTTACCATTTTATTAAACAACGATTTTCCGTCGAATCACACCCGGGCCGAGGTTCGATTGGATGGTGGCCATCGCGATAAATACTCCCGTTTTGAATTTTCTGACCCCGGGAAAAGCGACAGGCCAAATTAATTTCCATCAGCTGCACGGTTCGCTGATGTTTGTAATATATTTCAATTAAATATTTTATTAATTATTTTTGTCAAGTACCGCTTTCAAACAGCTAGCGATGAAATTGACCCATCCCGGCCAAATAACTAAGGCTGGTGATTTTGCAATGTGTGCATTTTGTTGTGTACTACGCAAAAACGAACCTGTTTCTCGCTTGATGGCTGATTGATGCCATTAGGCCTAATCTTCTGCGTAATGAGTGTAACCACCATAACATAGCATTGGATCACGCATGTCGTACCGCTTGCGGGCGGGATGGCCGGGTGTATTTGTACAAACGGAACTAATTTCCGGACGACACGTGTCCTGGCAATGTATCGTTTAGCGCTTAGCGATAGAACGATAGAAATCCGTTGATTGGAATATGTTTAGCATACAATCACAGTCCAGGCTATAGGTGAGTGTATCTAGAACCGTGTCCAACTGTCATCCAGTTGGGATCGTCGAATAATATTCTCCGGTGGAAAGATTCCCTACAACGCGTTGCTAACGAACGATGAAAGGCGTTTGGCGTCTGGTCAACGATTGTCTGGCTGAATTGGACGATTTGCTTCCCCTAGCCGGTGGTGTGGTCACTTTTCTTCCCCCCTTCCAAACCGAAACATGCAAATCCACTTCAATCAACTAGTTGAGTTTCGAGCGTACTTCATCAATCAAACCAGGTGTGGACTCGACCACACCCATCCCTACAATCAACTGAATTGCGACACTGGTTGCGATTACGACGCTATGCGTAAGTAATTAGTTTGTTGAAATTCCGATGGTGCGTGCTGTGCGTGGTGTTGTGTTCTATTATTGCTATCGATAATTTGTACAATTTTCACACATGATTGGACGCAAATTTAGAGTGTTTCATTACGGTTTGAAATTATTTAATGAATCCCTAACAGGAGAATGTCATTACAGACGATAGCTGCCTATCTATAAACCTACATTTCTGACGCTTAGTATGAAAATTAAACAATATGAATACCTTTTCTATTTCTCGAATCCACGGACAAATATTTTAAGTACGTTTTATGAAAATTCAAAATAAATGTACCAAAAAAAAACACTATTTCCCATTAGCAAAAAATATGTTGCTGTCCCCGTTTGTAATAACCATACAGAAACCTAAAGAATTTATCAGTAAACAGTAAAATTAAGTCTTTTCCATATTTGTATATTGTTTTTTTTGCCTACCGATGGTATACTGAACCGAAACTGTTCGGGAAAAATCAATTAACGAGGTTTACATTGACTCAAACCAAACCAGAACATCATTGCTGACCTAAGCAAACATTCCTCGCGTTGGAATGGACACACATTACCTCACGTGCCATTCAGGCGGAACATTATAATCGGTTGCCGAAGCAAGGGTCAGTCATACCTTCCCGCAAATACTTTCGCGAATCATTAAAATCGTTCCAGGTTCGTTCCATGGCAAGGGAGCAACAAAAAAGCCGTTTCTAGAGATTTTTTTTTCATCGCGCTTTAAATCCATTTACAAAACGTGAGATGAAACATACGCTTTTTTCGATCAACCACAAAACGGTTTCAAAATATTCCGTCACTTTTGCTGATCGTTTCATTTCTGGTTACAAATACGATTTTAATCTTTTTTTTACTGCATGATTGCTTCCACTATTCGGTAGTACTGACGCGAAAGCAAATAAACAACGATAAAAAAATGAAGCAAATGAAAGCAATGCCAATAGCGATCTTCGTTTAACTCATGTTTTTGATGTTTCAATTAATTGCTTCGTTCGTGCATTTTCTCTTTCTCTTTTTTTTTCTCCCACCATTCAATCCCCCGCTCGATTGTCCTTCAACATGTGGCACCAATCAACTATCATTCGTACCTTCCCATGATGGTGTTCATCCGGTACACGGAAATGTTCGAACTAACCTGACGCCTTCCTGGATGCCGGATGCGTAAAATCTTGGTGTGGGATTCCGATCTGTTTTTGCACCACCGGGTTGCATTTCCTTCATCAAACCATTCCCCCATTTTCCTGCTTCTCTCCTCATTCGCTCACACACGTATCATTGGGAAAATTAATAAAAAGCAGCACTCGATGGAAATCAGAAGCAATTACATCAACGTTCAGCTGCTGGCGGAGCTGATCGAACGGAAGAGTCAGCTATGGGCTCGAGCCTTTCCGACGCCACCGGACATGATATCCCAACCGGCCCGTCTTCCAATCCCGAACCATTGCCTCCAGCAGGAAGTGCATTCCATCATCGAGAGCTTACGATTGATATTTCGCAACCGGGCCGAATTCATCGAACTGACGCTGCTACGCGTGAAAACCTTCCCATCCTGTCTCCGTCTGCTCGGCCCCGTCTTCGAAGCCTTTCTTGGTACGACAGCAGCAGCAGCATCGACCAGCACCACCACAACAACCGGGCTGACCATTTATCGATCAAACGATGTGGAAACGTACGGTCGGCTGATGCTTTGCTACGCCAAGTGGAAGTCACTGTACTGGACGATTGCGATGGGAAGGGACGATCCCAAGGAGTGGGTAAGCATCGATGCAATTGCACTCACGCAACTGCCGTACGATTTTCCCCGTGCCATTTGCCCCCGGGATGCAATGCTCAGACGCATCTTTCCGATCGGTGTGAGATGTCGCATCGACGATACTGCAGGTGTGGCGCCAACGGATGGGAAACGCAACAATGCGACGACCCGGTAAGTAATCGTCCCACTGCTCATTTCAACACCTTTCACTCTTCCCTTCACGAAACGAGAACAGCGGGAATCCTATCGAATTCCGGAACGGATTTCAGACAGACAACCGGGACAGGCTAATGAAGAAAGATTGTCATGTGTCAGGGTTTCGCTGCAAGTGTATCAGAACCGCGGTGTGCATTCGGATAATCCAAACGGAAGTCGACCGTTGCACAACCGAAAGCAGGGCGCTTACAAAGTTGAGCAGGAAATGAATGTTGGACCCGGCAATTGGTGGAAAGCATTGGAAAGAGATGGCTAAAAGAAATTGGATTGAGTTTGTGAACCATTTTTTTTTTCTTGCATTCCCTCTGCAACGCTTACCATTTCGCTTGGTTGCTCTTTTTTGCGCATGGGTACCACATTTATCATAAGACAAAAACTTTGAAATACAATAAAACCAAAAATCGATACGTTTCAATTTCGAGATTCGTTTGATACTTTTGAACTTTTTCGTTTGCGTATAAAAAATTTAATCAATAAAGTACACACACTGAAATGGTTTCGGTTTGTGGAACATAATTTAAATCACGTTTTATAGAGCGTGTGGATATGGGTGCATTACAAAGTTTTGTGTACGCTAAACTAAAAGCTCACATTGTGTATGTCTGTTTGTAACAGTCTTTTGGAATTATAACAGTAACAATCGGTATAATACTTGACACAACTTCTATTATTATGCTCATGTTCATGTGTGTGGTGTATTTCCGTATCCCACAGTACACTCCTTCGAACACTTCCCAAACGGCCCGATCTGCAGGAGTTATGCATGAAATTTATACAGGCGTACCGCTGTGGCTCGAATGCAACTCCACCCATCCACGACCAGCAGGACCAGCAGGAAGCACATTTCCAAACGGTAAGTTTTCCCCTGACGGCTGACACCCTTGGTTGGATTCCAAAAATCTTCTCCAAATACTTCCGTTGGGTACGGCGTGAAATAAGTTTGATATAATCCCCTAGCTTCTTTACGTTCACAGAGTTCATTTTACATTGACTGGCGTACATTGAAGAATGTAATTAGATACTAGAATTACCTCCCTAAAGTTGGGTGTGTTAAGGATGTTGCACTCAAACACTGACTCAATGCTTTATTTTAACTTCATCTCATTGCTGTAGTGCGCTAGTTATTGGGATACGCGAGCACTCAACCGATGGGATCGAACCATTCGAACTCCAGACTCCGGATCAAGTGATGTCCCCTCGGGGCAGAACCGAGCGAACAAAAGTATTTTGCTACTATTCCTCGACAGGTGAGGATAGTTTCACGATACTTGAACGTAACTGTACCCGTCTGCTGCCTCTGTTGTTATCCACTCAACCAGTGAATAAGAGGCACTGGAATGCAATAGGCCGTTGCAACATACGGTGCATATTTTCTATCCAAGCAGAGTGGATACGCATGTTACATGATACAACCTTGTTGGCAGTTTCATTCCCATTTGGTTTCTGGAAACGAGATATTTGCCCCAAGTGCGAACAAGTAACATATTGAGGTTCGCTTCTCTGCAGTTTCTTTTGCCCAAACAGCGTAAACCGCACATTAGAATAGTTTGATCGATTTTACAGATGCAGCACTAATTCGAATTTCTATCGTTAATTGAGTAGTGCGTAGAGTCATTGATAAAGCATCAAACATGATTGTCTATAGTATTGTGAATTTCCATACAAGCATAAAAGCACCTCGAAAATCTCATGCTGTACGTACAGTTTTGTAACAGTTCATATTGTAGAATTTGTCAAGCCATGTTGTCTGTCTCGCGTAAATGAAATAACTGCTAATTTACCTAAACTATAAATCATTAGTTTTGGTGACACAAGTTAGAAAATTTGACAAAAATCTTTTACAGTGCGATTAAGTCTGAAAGGTAATTTATAGGTCGAAACATTTGAAAATCATCGGCATACAAGAGGTAACATCCGTCTGGTGAAATAAAAGTTACATTATCAATATACAACAAGAACGTTCGTCGACCTAGATTGCCACTCTGCGAGACTCTTGACGTGCTAGTGAATGTTTTTGATCTGGATTGAAAGAGTTGAACATACTAATGTCTATTTCGAGATGTTAAAGAAACCACAGTAATATAGCATTGGAATGCAGAGCCTATCAAACTTAGCTAGGAGAATATCCAAAGGTGCTCTGTCGATGGATGCATATCCGTAGATATGTATTTATTTTGAATGTCCTTTTCAATGTTACACGTACATTCCCAGACAAATTTGTTTAAATTTATGGACTCCGATCTATGAGACATGAGTCCATGTTGTGATGTGACCGACTGTGGCTGACATTATGCACAGTAACTTTTGGGCTACATTCTTTTATTTTTACTGACAACTAGCTTCAAGTTGTATATAATATCACTGCACTAAT
>KB663655.1:2606204-2628620 GCA_000349025.1 Anopheles minimus
GGGCTACATTCTTTTATTTTTACTGACAACTAGCTTCAAGTTGTATATAATATCACTGCACTAATAAACCGAGCTTACATACATACTTTGATTAATTCGCTAGTGTTCAAGTCAATAATAAAGTATAAATGAATGCGGTTTTTGATGGAGCAATATCGGAATATTTCGATAAAAACCACCACAGCACGAAATTTTTATATGGTATCGATTGCCTGCGACGAAAGTTTACAGTTTTCGTGTAAGACATTATGACATAGACCTCCTTCTGTGGTTTTGTAACGAATATGATCACGTTAGAGGCTCACCTTTAGATTTCTAAATTCTGTCATGCCTTCCCCTTAGCAATAGAAAAAGTAAGTGCCGTATCGTTTATTTGTCTTAAGTGGAGTGGTCGCATCTGATCTGTGGAGTGGTCGCATCTGGCGACCGTTCCTAGTATCACTGCTTAATGAAGTTTTTTTTTGTCAATTATGACGACATTAATAACATGTTTCCGGCAAACAGTTCGAGATACGAAATAGGCAAACGAATTCATTTAACCGTGAGTCACTTTTGCGCAAGCCAAGTCCTCTATGCTGTTTTAATAGTTGATAAATAAGCGAGAGTTCTGATTTCAACGAAATGTATACAGTCAATCTCAAAATTGAGCATACATTTCAAATTTTCAAATAACAAATGGACTAATTGAAGAAAATATTTTTAAAAAAATCCAGTATTTTGTAGGATCAGCTTTAGCATCCCGCACGGTTTGCAGTCGGCGTGGCCACGATTACACAGATGAAATACAATTCCATATATATAAATTTTTTATTATAATTAGTGATGTCCGCCTCAAGGGCTTAATAAAGTGCTTATTTCTAAAGTTATCCTAATTTGTGGTGGGAGGGAAAGAAGGGGAGAAAATTGCAAGATGGTTACGAAGTCGGTGACGGAATAGAGATACGGGAACATTGTTATTGAACAGGTTATAAGACTCGTTAAAAGCCGAAAGTGCTTTGAGAAAAGGGTCATTCTGGCCGTAACGTGTAGGACGAGTAGGAATGCATAACGGTGGTCTATTGAGAAGGAGCATAAATGGGTACAGATGATAAGAGGGATGGGACATCGAGGTTGTGAGAAAGGAGATTGGCAATAAAGACAGCTTGAGAAATAAAATGTCTAGTTTTTATAGTGTCCAGCCCGAGAAGCCGACAACGAACAGGATATGAAGGTATCGTCGCCTGGAATCCGTTGAGGAAACGACGAGTCGCCACCCGAATAAACTTTCGTTGTACACCCTCAAGCCGGTCAAGAGCAGAGGAAGTATATGGAGTCCAGACAATACATGCATAATCTAAACAGGAACGGACCCAACAACAGAAAAGCGATTTTAAACACAAAGGACCGCGGATTTCGGAGGATAGCCTTGTAATGAGACCTAATATCTTATTGGTCTTGTTGATCAGAAAATCAACGTGGTCCTTAAACGTTAGGGATGAATCAAGCCACACACCAAGGTCCTCAAGGACTCAAGCTAGTACCATATAAGGAGTAATTCCACTCGATCTTACGAGAGGAGCGACCGAAAGAGACTAAGGAACTTTTAGGGGGACATAGCTGAAGACCATTAGAGATACACCAAATGGAAAAGGAATCAATGAAATTTTGTAGGAAATGACAATCATCGGACGAGGACACGGTAAGATAGATTTTAAGATCGTCTGCATAAAGCGGAAACCCATCGGGAGGGAGTATTTGGGTACAATCGTTTACAAACAATAGGAACAATAATGGACTGAGGATACTGCCTTGAGGCACACCGGAAAGACCGTCAAAAGCGTCGGAGAAGCAATCACTAACCTTCACTTTGTATGATCTACGGATTAGAAAAGAGTTAAACCATGACAGGAGCGGGTCGCCAAAGCCGAGTTTCTTCAATTTTGCGAGTAGGAGTTGTAACGGAATGCTATCAAAAGCCGCTTTAAAGTCGGCGTAAATAACATCGACTTGACGGTTAAGGAAAATGTATGTTTTTTTTTGCAGATTTGAGTTATTTTTTGTTTTTGCGATGGAGTTCTCAAATTAGGAGTTGTTTTAGATTAACCTCAGTTAAAAATAAAGTTAAAGAACTAAACCAAAATTGAAAGGATATTTAAAAAGTTCGATAAAAATATGATCGATGCATGTTTAAATAAACCCGATACGGCAATTATTTCCTCCTAACCCAAAAGCATCATTCTTTACCCTTGATGTGTATGCTCAATTTTGCAGCTAAAACATACTAAATATTAATATTATATATAAGATTTTTTTATATAGAAGGGCAACGAACCGGTACCAAAATTTCATCGGAACTATTTCTCCGTAGCACGGACTGTCTATTCGGCTATGTGGTAAAACTAAGTCTAGAAGCCAGTAATGACGGGCATGCCCAAGCAGGCCGTTACGTCGAGATTAAAGAGGCTAACCCAATCATCGTGCGCATACACTTTATCATAACATGAATTTTATGATCAAAATGTCTCAGCTAACATTATTGTGATGTGAGTATCTTGAATATCACTCGAACCACACTTTCATCAGCAATTGCCAATCCTCTGAATCGTGATGCCAAGTACCAAAAAGGACCAATTTTAAAAGCCGGCGTACTTTTTTGCATCAATGACACTGATAATATGAGTGAACATTGCATTGCACGTTGCACTCACCACACTTATCAACCTTGTCACACTCGAGCCTCGTCGTTAGACCGGAAGCGCCCGTCAATAGCAAAACATTTGTGCACTCGATGCAGATCGTCTGTTGACATGACACTTCATCTGTTCAATCCACCAGGAATTCAACTGGTTCTAACACCGTCCTATACCATCACTTACTTGTGTAACCTTCTCGATAAGTGTCCTCGAGGGAGCATAGTTAAAAACGGAGTACACTTATCGGTCACCGTCGTTACTTTCCTGCACGATGGCAAGTTGGCAGAAGGGACAGCAAAAAAAGCCAACCGAAACAATGAACGTCCTTAACCGTTACCGGATGTGGTCGGATCGACCGCATCGAAATGCCCTGACCTTGCGTGCACTGACGGTTTACTGTGCGGGGTGCTTTTACTGCACGGCTGCACATGCACTACCTTTTTGATATGGCCCTCTGGACCAATGTGGGGGCTTCCATACTACCACGTACGGTTGCAGCAGTTGCATTGCTACGCACATAAATATTCATGTGCCCTATAAATGCTTCAGTGTCGCGAGCGGTGCACAAAATGAATAGAGAGAACTCTAAACTTTATGTCACAGTTGCACTCCTTTTAATATAATTCTTGTACTTTAGGTTTTTCATTCATTTTTTGTTTTGTTTTTCTCTCGTTATGAACGAAGAAGGTGAAAAGTGTCACTACAATTTGTTATGCAAAGATGTGTTGCTAAAGGGCCCAGCAGGATGCGCGGTTCTTTTGCTAGAGATGGAAAACTTTTATGCGGAAAATTTATGACCAAAAACATTCCACACCGCCACTAACGTGAGCCAAATGTTTTCTGCCCGTTTTGCACTAGAGTTTGAATGAAGAAGTTTGAAGTGCAAGGCAGAAAACCTAAAACGCCTACAATCGTGAAGTAAATTGGAAGGATTTTTCTTCTTTCATTTGGCAAATAGTGAATTATGGGACAAATAAAGCAACCACCTGGATGCCTGCCATGCCCTGTGCCTTTTTTCAACGGCAACAAGCTGGAAGAAAGTTATTTAGCAGTGAAGATTATTTTTGGAAAAGGAAATGAATTTTCCGTAACCAGACAGGGCTATGAAAGTGATAGCAATCTGTAAAACTAAGCATCGAGTTTTCATTTCTGGAAGTTTGTGCAGCACAGAATTGTTGAATTTTTTCAAATAAAAATTATAAGCTGAATACTTTTTGTAAAAACCACCTGTGTTTCTTTAGGTCTCATTATGGACTTCTTTTGATATGTAAATTTGAATAATTTTTAAATAAAATTAGATTGATCGTTAAGGTGTAGACATTGAAAATGTGTCAATCGAAATTAATATGTTAAACGGAATAATTACTTTTGTAACATCACGTACGACATATTACCATTAAACATATTATAGCAATAATGATTCTTTAATGCAAATTAGAATGCGTTACATTTTTATTTCAGGGGTCGTCAAAGTCCGTCCCGCCAGCTGATTTTATACGGCCCATTTTTTTTCACGTTCACTCCCAAAGAACATAAAACAAATCAAAAATGAAATCATATCAATATCAATCCATAAAAGGATAAATAATTAGCTTGACATAATTCATTAAAAAAAAAAACAATCTAAAAACTCTATTTCCATTCCTGCTGTTGTTGCAACGCTATTCAAACATTCACATTTCGGATGATCTTCGCTGGCAACTGCAAATTTGAAAGTTCTGTTGAAATTGATAAGAAAAATATGACAAGCAGTTTATTTTTCAGACAAATGAATAATTTAGTTATTTACAAACAAATACAATAGAGCGAAAGTTTTTTTTTTTAATACAGGTAAATGATACACATTTTTACATTTTAGTTCCATGGTTCATTTTTCCATCAAGTCCTTGCACTTTGTAAGTTACAGTGAAATTTAGTTTAAGTACGAAATTAAAGAAAAACATTATAAATTGTTTTGGAGCTATTCGGTGGTCGAGGAGATTGCGGTGCCGGTGTACGGGGATGGAATCCTATTCGGACTGTTGCCTGGTACTTAGAAATGATAGACCGAGACCTCTCGAGGTTGTAGTGCCATAGAAGAAGATGATAAGATGTCTTCATGTCAAATTGTTTCAATACTTTACAGCTTCTGAAATTTGTTTGCATGGTTTTACTGTGAATAAACAAAATTGTGTCATTTAGAATGAAAAAAAGGGTAAGGCCCGTGGTGTCGGCCTTTTCTTCATCCTTTTTGAGAAAACTGTTCCGACCACTGCTTTCAATGGTTCCCTTGTTTTTTATATTTAAACAACTTCTTCTTCTTTGGCCTGACGACCTACTCGGTCATGCCTGCCATTTCTGGCTTACTAGACTTATTGATACCACGTAGTTGGATAGTCAGTCCTCACTACGGGGGAAACAACTGGAACACTACTGGGGGAAACAACTATTTAAACAACTGGAAGTCAATTTATTCTATCCCGTAATTCATTATAAATGAAAAGGTAGATTCCTCATTAGTTGTAACATACCATCAAGTTATTTTCCAGTATCTCCAAGTATGAATGATTCTGTTCAAATGATCATCACAATCAACATGATAGTAAAAAAATCTTTTAAAAACTAAAAAACTAAACAAACAATCATTTTTTATTCGTCGAGGACCGTGATTGAAACAAATTCTCTTTCACGCGCATTCATTCAATGTTTTTGTATTCCTTCTCTTTCATCACTTTTTACTCTTTTCCAGACAAGCACAGCCGCATACAAATCAATGTCCGCTAGTGCGGAACGGTCACTTCGTTGGCACTTGAGCGGCGATGTATCCGGCCAGCCTAACTTCCGAGCGCAGGAACACACTGAGTGGCGATCGGAAATGAAACCGATTATTATTCCAGACAGCGACGCTACGGACGAAACGACCAACAGCGATGCCATCTCAATGCTGGGCAAAGAAGGCGACCAGCATAATATACCGCCGGAGAACCGACTCCATCCTGACACTTCCACACTCCGGTTCAATGATGTGTTTTGTCCAACCGCAGTTTCCATGGGCAACGATGCTTGCACCGCAATGGGTACGGATCGTAACTCGCCCACTACAACGACCGATGAGTTCGTTACCGATAGTGCAGCACCGCAAATGCCGACGTGGCCACCTTTTGCGGAATGTTTTCTCAATACGCCCCCAGCAACACCGCAACACGAAATGCCTCCGGAAATGGTCGATGAGGAACAGCGACGAGCTGTGCTGGTCAAAAAGTCGCCCCCGAGTCCGAGTTGGGCGCGACTGAAAGGGACGATTCGATTGATAGGTCAACGGAAGAAACGAATCTCTGTGGCAGCAATCGTCAAACGTGTCCTGGGGAAGATTTTTACCCACGACGGTTGGTGGAATTTTGCCGACATTCTAGCCGTGACGCTTCACAGCTCTGCCAGGGTTGGCCGATGCCCATCAATAATGAACGATGGGCTAGCAGGGAATGGGAATTCGCTGAAGGTAAGGGACACGCTTACAAATGACCGACTGGAGCTTTTATCGGTACAGCCAGACGTACCGGTGGCCGATAATCGAAGATCGTCCGGCAAACCGGACGATGACGATCGTGCGGAAAACGATGCCTTGCTACGAGAACTTATCGATTGTCTCGGTACAGTCGATACAATGCCTTTGGATTCGAAACAGGGTTACGTTGATTTTGCCATTTTGCCCGACAATCCGGGATACGGTGCGGAACGCAGCCTAACCGATACCGTGGATGACCAGGCGTCTCCACCGGTGCACGGAGCTTGCGTTGACACGTCCCCGCTCTTTGCTGCTGATAGTGATAAATATGTATTGTTGTTCACCGAGCTAGGACCCGTCTCCTGGCCAATTGTATAAAGTTCCCATCCCCAACTAGGATAGGATTGACCGATTAAGTTGCATGGTGCGGTACGCAGCCATTGTTATATTGTAAGCAGCTAGGCGTCTCCATCCGGAGAACGTTCCCTCCTACTCGGATCGACAGGTCCTTCCCGACCGTGACCAAACGGGATGCTGACCTTCGATCCACAAAAGCTCATCGACTTTCAAGGGCTGTTTGTGTCAATTTCGTCTTTTCAATGCCCGCTGACGTTGGTCAGTGTTGTACAAACGCGCACGGAAAGCTGTGACACATCCGTCGAAGCAATTTAGATAAGAAAACGATACGACCAGTGGCCCCTGACAGTAGGGGCCACGGTCACAACTTGGTAGTGTTAAGTATATCTAATGCGCAACTAATACTCGTGTTTGAATGTCATTTCTTCAATGCCTTTTGATTGTCCTCGATGTTGTCCGATGTGTTTCAGCGAGCTCTCGTTCTATGCCTAAGTGTATTTCAATGTTTGTGAACCAACATACTCTTTTGCTTACCTTGGTGTTACCCTCACGTGAATAAATTTATTAAATGAAGAATTACAGTTCACTGTATCCCTTTAACGTATTTAAGCGAATAGACTCCGATATAAGCAGCCACCGGGATATCCTAAGCTGAATTTACACTAACAAAGTACTTGTCAGTTCAAAACTGTTTCACGTTCACGCTATCATAATGAAAACTGATTTAAGTTAATTGCATTTCGTAACATTCCGTCTATCTTTTTCTTTCGTTGTGCTTCGACCAGATATTGTGTTTAGTAAAGTAAATCCTTTAACGTTAAGGCCCCCCAATAGCTACCAAAAACGAGCATATGTGTACTCTAGAAGACCACCATCATCACCAATCATGCCTTTGAGTCGTCACTTCCTCACCATCAACATCATCAATACCTGTTCCGTGTGTGCAAGGGGATCGAAAGCGATTACAAGCGTTGACAGAGACTTTTCTCGCTCTTTCTCCTGCTTTATTTGGGTTATTCATACCCACGCACAAACGGGACGGAGTTGTTGCGTAACGAATTTATCGGTTTCAGCGTGTTTTACGAGTTTCGGTTTCAAATGGCATTGATGCCCACAGACAGCGAAACTGCTAGCTGGAAGCCAAAGCACTGTATCAGTACAATTGAGGGAAGAGAACCGAAGGGAAGGAGTCAGCAGTAGGTCAGCGAAAAACGTGCGCTGACCAAGCCGGTCTTTACTTACTTCGACTCAACCACAAACACACCCAAAACACACTCACACACAATCAACGTGAAGAAAGAGAAAGCAACGGGAGAATGCTAAAATGTTGTAACAAAAGAGTACTCTTAGACATACTTTCTTAAGCAGGTGAAACTTACTAGGAGGGAGGTAATTGCAACAAGACTTGATCAGAGGGGAAACAATGGAAGCTACTGAGTTGCTTCCAACGGTATCCGTTGTGCAATGTACACCGTTGGTGCACCCGTGCGGTCTTTAATAGCAATAGAAAACAATGACAGTTCCTCTGGCCAACATATACCGATTAATGCAAAACGTAGCTAACCGGCTTGCTAAAACTCATAAACAATCCACACCCCACAGTGTAATACCACAGCACACCAATCTACCAACTCTGCAATCAACCAATGCTAGCCATCAACTATCGGGTAATAGCTGTGCCGTTGAAAAGTCGTAGAAAGAAAAAAAAAACAAAGCGAGCAGCAAACGTAAAGACACTGTACATACACTTTGGAGAGCAGCTATCCTATGGCCCTTCCCGTCTCCTTTTCGATGGTTTCACCAATAGTATAGCTCAGAGAGATTCACTAAGATTGTGCTAGTGTAAGTATATTTGTCCCTCCCTGGGCCGGCACAGGGAGGGGGGATAGGAGAACTCCCAGACGGCAAACAGAATTCCTGTATTTTTTGCAATCAATCACTAACCGGTGCACCACTATCGCCGCATTCTAACAAACAATAACCAAATAAAGCGTATTTGCGTACATATTCATATTTGAAGATCGATGTGAAATGGTCATGTGTGTGCGTGTTTTATTTATTTATTTTTATGCATAATAGATGACATGTTTTATAAAATTTTACAATAAGTACACCTACATTATCTTGTATCACATCAATATATTACGCTTCTAAAGAAATACTTGTTAGTTAAGAGACAACATTGGTTAACAACATTTTTGAATGAATAAAATAGTTTAAAACACGAATTAATCAATAGTTCGATAGCGAAAAAACACTCTGTCTTGCTTCAAATACATTTTTAACTGACTTGTGAGAAACAGCCAAGCAACATAGCAGCACAGTTTTATTTTTTATTAGGCGTCACTATTTTTATTTCATTTAAATGTAAAATACTATTCCTGCACTATTCCATTACCAACGGGGATCCTTTTCATAAACCTGTTTTATGTAATCTATATGTACATACAGGCGTAAGTATAAGCGACACCAAAGCTCACTCTGTCGTGAAACGAACCGTAGATTCATTCTGCAAACATCCGTCCAAGAATGGGAAAAACGTCACCCACTGCTACCATTTGCGTTGCAACCGCTTGAGATGTGTCTTCAATTGATCTTCATTTTATCTGTAAAAGACCGTCCAGCGAAGCCCTTGAAACGGTTGGCTGGATGAATCGACAATCCGGAAACACTTTACGGCACACAAAGCGGACAGATCTAAGGCGCAAGCCGACGCCCAACGAGGACAGACTCGTCGCGGAGCCGAAGGGAGGCAACGGCAACCAGAGACGAAATTAATTTTCAGTTTGTTCATACCTTTTGTGCTTATACTCATAACACCGAGCTATGCGCTAGGGAATGCCATTGCTTGGGTATTTTCAGCGAGCTCTACAACGGGTATCCTCATAATGGAATGAGAGTATTGCAGGAGGGGTAAACAAGAAAGAAAAGTGCAGCACAGTTGCAGCAAAGGAAACAAATCAACGACAAGGGAGCGAAAAAGCTTTCTCTGTAAATTTTCTTCTACAACAATCTTGCGATAGATGGCGCTGGAGAGCTTTCCGACAGAGGAGCTTGTAATTTTCAATGCAACGTTCAACAATTTATTACTAGGTAAAGCAAAAATAATTATAATATAATGCTTTTTCTCAATAAGCGACACAATCACCCTATTTCAATCTTAGAATAAGAAATATATTTTAAGAAAGAATATTTCATGTATCGTGGATACATGATACGGAAGCCTTCTAAACTAACGGTGTAAAAATATAAAACTTTTTTTTTTACTTATAAATAGAAAAATAGAACTTACTCCAAAATACACTACAAAAAGCTTCAGAACAAACCCCAGTCGGAATTAGCGAAACCTGTTGAAAGTCATTTGTAATGTAAACATTAGACTCTCCGAGCTTTCGACTCTCCAGGTGTTTGATGCTCATCATGCAAAATGTGTGTAAGGTAATAAAAAAAAATACAAAATTTGCATAGATCAAGATTGTCACTAACACACATGCATTAACAAAAATCATCCTCTTCTACATGTTTTTAGGTATGACGGAGAAATGACAGTACAACAGCTGGCATTTTACCACATGTTCGTGCACAGTCTCAAACTATGCAAAAGCTTTCACCACCTCCTAAAGCACACAAACCTGCTCTCCATGCTGGACCGATACTTTGGAAAGAGCGTTAAATTGCCGTTCTCTCTTGGTTGCGAACAACCCGAATCATTCCGTTCGTTGTTCGTCAGCTACAGAGAGTCACACAGCGGTGTAGATAGTCCTCCTTCGTTAGTCCTTAGCTCACGGTCATTCGTGACAGACGTGTCCTAGTATCCTTTTTTCCCCGAGATTACCCTACCCAGCTATCGGCTTCCGGTGTGGCCAATTAGCTTGGTATACCGTTCCGCGGCTTACCACTCGTAGACGACCACCAGTTGGATTGTGTCAGCTGCTCGGCCAGCTCGTCGACTGCAGCCATGTCCGGTGGGTGCTGCTTCTGATTGATTGATTTGACGATCTGCTGGTGAAGTGATTTTCGTTGGCGGTGATTTATGCAGTGCATGTGCGTGCGTGTATGTTTGTGTGTGCAACTTGTACGCATAAGCAGTGTGGCAATGTAAAATGTAGTGCGTCATCGTGAGTGTGGAAGCGATTTGTGTTCCTGCGTGCATTGAACGTGAGCTTGAAAAGGAAATGAAAGCACAATGCAAACAATTCAACCAGTTTAATTTGACGTGAGTTGCAACCAACATCCTGATTCGTAAGCAAATTTATATCCTTTTTTCAATTTCCAAGCTTCGTTACTCGGGAGAACGATTAATCCCGTTGCACGTATCTATAAAGTAAGGTTTCTTTGTTAATGGTTTATAAATAAATCAACGCCTTGGCTGGGTTATGCGAAACGGGGAAAGGTTGTAGACCTGTCGGATGTAACGATCTTTAACGACGCCTGTGTCTGACGCAGCGACACAAACGATGCTCATCATATGCATTTGCAAGCGCGCGGAAGCATCGGAACCCGCGATCCAAACGAGCTTTGTAGGTCATTGAGCCTTAAGCTATTAATTTCCGTTTGCTCCCATCCCCACTCAACAGCGGCACCCACCGCTAGGACGCAACTAAATCCCGCGCAAAACTCCGGTCCGGTTCGACCTTACCCATCACAACCGTTGCATCCGCGGACCGTCGTTGGTTTGGGATGACACAACAAGTGTGTAGGCTTTCTGCCGTGCCGTGCGATGGTGCCGTTGCTCTATAGTGTTGTGTTAACAAGTGCTTTCTGATCGATCTTTCGAGCAAATTCAATTACGTGATGTGAAAATAATAAGCAGCCATGGAGCGCTCGGCTTTCATCGAGAGCGAAATCAAACGTGTGCGCGAGCACAGGAAGGACAGGAAGAACGCACCTTGTCTGATCGTGTCCCGTGCCCGACGGAAAGTAGTTTTTGATGCGTGCGGGCAAAGAGCACAGCACGGGACAGCACCAATACATACCGTGTGCAGACCGTGTGCTCGTCTACCAAGCAATCGTGAGGACACGAGCGCCTTTCGAACGTACACAGACGTTCGTTGGCGGCGAAGAAAATGTTGCACAAAAAAACGCACGCTAGGATACAAGAACACCCTTATACCATTACACCGACATTCGACCCCGACTGCGTGAAAGGAAAGGATAAACCACTCGATATTATTGCTCCCTTCCCTCCCATCTGCGTCTTTCACTGCAACTCGCAGCAACAATAGCATTCACTCGTTTGCTTGTGTGCGTGCTTCCGTATCCTGGCTTATATCCTTAAACCCTAAACCACCGCCTGACGGGACATTTTGTTGTATATCAGCGAGCGTCTGTTTGTGTGTGTGTGTGTGTGTTTCTTAACAGCACAGGAAACACGATCAGAGGGGTTTTCCGGAAGGAAATGAAGATATTAGTCGTGCGAGAAAGGGAAATATTGCTGCTCAACTGCGACGGTTGCTTCGTAAGCAGGACAAACATCGTTGGCGGCCCTGCCTTTCCAGCCATGCCGACCATTGTATGGGACGTAATGCGGTGGACGAGAAGGAAAAGTTTGCAAAACTAGAATACCCGTTGCATGATAAAAACAGGGCAAGGAAAGTGACGAACATCGGACACAGAAATCGAACGAAATGACCACTGCCGAACTGCATCGATTCGATTGCGTTCACTGTTATAAGTCGATCTATCTTTAGAGCGCGTACGAAACAATATTATTTTCGTCCCCAATGGTTCAATCGACTTTAATCATCTTTTGGTGCAATGAACACTTGAAACTGATCACATTATCTCTCTACACCAGCCGGACGTCACGAACGATTGAGTTCGTGTCGAATAAACCCCAAAAGTAAAATCTCGATAATACGGCATACATACGAGTGATGTTTTTTTAAAAATTATTTACCCCCCGTACACAGTTGACCGGGGCAAACATTTATTCCAATTTAAATTGATTGTAGCCGTGTGCGTGGTTGTGGCAGGAACAAAATATGGCACGTGATCGAAGGTTACGGTAGTATGGAAAGAAATTATTTATCATCGTTTATGCGCGTCAAGCATCGTTTATCGATGAACGAGGACATTGCCTGCGCCACACGCTGAAGTGTGTGTGGATGGTCAAATGTTGTTGTTGCTACACTATGGTTGCATCAGGAGAGACTGGAAATCACACGACACGTCACGTATTGCAAAGCAGGGTAATATTTTATTGAGCCTGGAAAAAACATACAACAGAGGACCACTTATCAGGTTAGCTCTAGTCAACTGAAATTTCTAGAATTTATTTTTTTTCTTCAGCCATTTCATTCACTGCCCCGCTGTCCAAATTTGCTGAAATACTTTCATTCGGGAAAGTATCGTTTTGGATATTGTTATGGAAATTTCTAGAAAATAATAATCCAATAACATTCTTCCAACAGAACTTATTTTCAATCCCCTTCTGGAGCGGCTCGGTAGTGTGGTGGCTTCGGCGCTGTCTCTCACACTACAGACCGAGACCAAAACCATCCTAACCGCTCTCCCGTAGCATGGACTGACTTTCCTGCTACGTGGTAAAATAATTCTAATACGGCCTAACCGTCATACAATACTTAAACAAAACCAAATGTGTTCGAAACGTTGTAATGCATTACAACAATATGAACAAAACGATTAATTGTGTAGATCCTTATTGTTCAACCACATATGACTCTTAAAATCATATAATTAACTCAATATTATGTTTATGCTCTTTTAAAAAATCTATATATGACTTATGCGAGATATCAATGTTAAACAAAGAGGGATTTTAAAACTACAAACTAACCAAACATCATTTGTATCATTTTGCAGTAATTATAGGATAATAAATTTCTTCTTTGTTGTTTCGTCAAGACTTGCGTGATTTATTACATTCTTCTTCTTCCTCTATGGCTCTACAACCTCGAGAGGTCTGTTACTTAAATTTACCCGCAACAGGATAGTCAGTCTTGCGTTGGGGGGGGGCGCTCCGAATGGGATTCGATCCCCCGTCCTGCCGTATGCGATCGGCGCCGCTATCTCCTCGGCCACCGTACCGCGCCGATTTTACTTTACATCACTTTAATAACAAATGTGCAAAACGTGTCAACAAAGAACTGTTTCATACTTATTGGTAAAGACATTGCTGTATACTGCACGGTCAGAAATATTTTTTCATAATCATTTATTGAATAATTTCTATGTAATTTAATTGCAACACTTGATGCGTACTATTTCCCACAATTTCATGTGTGTTTCAATTATAATAACTTCTTAATTTGTTTCGGAAACCGTTACGGGAAACTTATTCATTTGTGTTAAAGCACCTATTCGATACGTTGTGAAGTAACAATAATCAGAAATGCTGTTTCTTTGCTATATAAATTTATCAAAAAGCTCATTTACGCACAATTTAATCAATTTATATTTGAAACAGCACATGAAAACTACGTTGCTTTCTAGTGAATTTGAAGCAAAATTTCATTTGAAAGTACTTTGTTACAAGTGGTATATTTCCAAAGCATTAGTTATAATCAATCTCATTTTCAGTGAAACCCCATTTACGCGTGTGAGCGTTTAAATTATATCAAATGTCATTCCAATCGTCACCACTAATTGCTACGCGGAGATGCTAAGCATCCCTCTAACGACATCACATCACAGCCATTGCATTGACTAGCTGCACAGAAAAGCACGCCATCACCACATCATATCGAATCGTAACCGCCAATAATCATAAAAGCCTTTCCCAGCCTCATCAGCGTTCCGAAAGGCCACACATTTTAGCCTCGTGACTTCCCGTCCAAAGCTTCTTAACTTGTGGAAACCCGTTCCGGGCTCGGATCGGCGTTTGCACGGAACGGAAAATAATTCCAGTAGAAAACAAAATAAAAAGCAAACCCGTAACCCCCGCCTTACCTTACACGCAATTGATGTGCAATGGTGGGCGAAGAACACAGTATCATGTTATGGTGTATTAATTTCTTCAAAGCACGCAAAAACCCTTTACCTTTCTGCAACAAGCTCGTGCAAGCGCGGTGCGGACATCTTTACTTTGATGGAGAACTGGTTTTATCGATTATTGGAAAGGAAGCAAAGGCTTGGGAGGAAGGCGGAAAGAAAATTGCTTTCAACGGTACACGAATCCTTTGCCTTGGCCGGGCAGGATCAGGCTTCTCGAGACGAGTGTGTATTTATCGGCACTAAAAATAACCTCACGCCGGTCTTTGTTTTGTGCGCAATTAAGCGAAGTGAAACATGTGTTTCTACCACACGAAGGGATGGCCTTCAAATGGATGGGTTTTGGACGGTCGGTTTGTTTCTTAACCTCCATCATTAGCACTGGAAGTTAATAGAATACGTAATTTATATAAAAGTACATTTCAAAGCTCTATTATTGAGAGCGCTGAAGGCGTTGAAAATGGCATTACATGCATGGCAATTATCGGGTATTATTTTAAGCCCCACGATGAAATGAAGCGCTGCCATACTATATAATTTGTAATCATTTTCTTCGGCTGCTTTTCTAGTTAACCATAAAAACAAAGGCCATTTGAAGCTATCGTTGTTGAACAACCACCCGTTAAAAATATTCGAATGGTGCGCTTCAAACTAAATGAAGCGCTAGCGTAGATTGAACAAAATTAAGTCATGAATTCGGGCCTATTATCGTTTCCTGTGCAATAAAAACAAACTCCCCTGTGAAATCATACGAACGTGGACACATAAATTTACTGGCTGCTGGATATGACGCAGTTGGAGTCGTGTGAAGTCAATAGCATTCCAGTTCCACTAACCTTGTGAAGCCTGTTGCCAACGGAAGGAACCATTTCCATCCCAAACCTTGCCTGTGTGCGACTCCAACACCAGATCGGATGCGCTTGCAAAAAGCGTCCATCGTGGACAAAAGCAGTATTTTCGGTACTGTTGTGCTTCTGGATGGGACACGGGCCGGGAAATATAGACGGTAGCATTGGTTCGCCAAAAACCGGAAGGATATCCAGCTGCTTATGCTCGAGGTCATATTTTACGATTATTATCCCTGGCGGATGCCGGTTTTCCGTGTTGTGGTTCCTTCAACAACCCACGCACCAATTCGTTGTCGAGATGGCTTAAGGAGATTACAAGGCAAAGACGAACGGTTCGCGAGCGATGCTAGGCAGGCGGGAACAATTGTCGATGAAGTGTGGTTTTCTGGGTATTGTTGAAAGACTGATTCAACAAGCTTCCTTCGGCTAGTGCGTCACGAACAATACATAAATTCTATAATCAAAGGCATGCGTATATGAACAGAAAGACAATAAGTAACCTAAACCAGCCAGAACAAAGAGCCATTGATGTATGCAACCGTTAAATATAACTTACTAAAGCTAGTTACTAAAAACCAGCCCAAATCCGTGATTTGTAAAACATCTGGACATTTGGATTAAAATAAACACACAAAGTGTTTCTACTATATTTAATACGCTAGTTATTAATTACACCTTTTAATCAGATATTGAAATTGTTTTATTCATAAACATCGGCCAGGCCGTATTGCGTACGATGAGAAATTTCAATATTAACTTAATTTACGATACAATTCACATTGGTCAGGAGACATTGCCTTCTCCAAATCCCATTCCCTCCCTTTGGGTGGACGTTTACCGGGAGAAAAGTCGAAAAGTAGAAAAATCAACTTGAATTATCGATGAGTTAGATTTTTTTCTCATTCTTGTAATTCAAACTAATAAAACCCCAAAATCACAACCTCCTACTTGTAAAGGATTCCTATGTACAAATTTAAATAAAAGTGTTCATTGAGTTTTACAAATATTTCTGATATATCTACTGTTGTTGATTGGTTATAGTTATAGTTTTTAAAGTAACAAAGATTCTTCAAATCATTTCTATCAACGAGAAGTTAAAAAACCAAATGTAGACAATTTTTAACAAGTGTGCAAAGCATGACGAAAAGTATATCAAATTTTCTCAATTTTTTGGGTTATTTAATTTTTTGTTCAACAAACACAAGATCATAAAGTATTGGGCGTCTCCATCGCAGATTTCGCACTCGTCTATAGTATTGTTTCTACATACCGAATAGTCGCGAACTGAAGTAGCTCTTTGTTTACATTTCATACTTCTTTTTCTTAGCTTAATGACCTACTTGGAGTTCTGGCTCACGTAGGTGATATAATTATTAATGCTCCAGCTCCTCTACGACCATTAGGCGAAGAAGCAGTCGATGGAACACATACATTGTACAGAATGGATAGACGTGAACATGCAGGAAAAATATCTAGAGATAGGAACATTACTAATATATTCATGAAAGCTTTACAATCTTCTGATCTGTATGTATTTTCTTTAACGGTTCCTAAACGTTTATAAAGTCTTTGTTTCGTGTGTTTGTCACCTTCGAAAACACCTGCAGAGGAACATAACAGTAACTATGCACCCAACGCAATAGCAAACGATCGTGTAACTCAAGAAAATGCTAACAAATTAGCGTTTGCCACCTATGGTCACCGCCCCTGACAGCTGCAGCAAGATGCGACATAGAGAGGAAATATATTCGTGAAATGATCAGTTACTTAATGAAAAGAAATGAAAAACGATTTGTTAAATAATATTTTTCTGTTTTGTTTTGCCATTCATCTGAAAAAGTCACTTTTTAGTGCATTCTTTATTGCAAAAAATGAGTATAATATTGTTTATGCTTTTTTCACCGGCTAAGTACTACAAATGTTACAGATCGAACGTCATACTTCAATGGCACACAAGGCCTACTGTAATAACCTTCAGTGAGCTTTAATGGTTTGCAATTATTTCGAACGTAGTAGTATTTTCGTAGGAGCTTAGAAGTCCACAAGTCCGTCCTAGTGCGAAACGATGACGATTACACTAAACGTTGTAATTTAAATTGAAGCTTGAACTGCTGTGGGGCATGCCAACAACACAGGCACAGGCAACAAATGATAGCAAAGCTCCATCGCACCAAAGTAGATCAAAAATATGGCTAATTCTTCACGTCTTTCAAGTGTTGGCACCGGGGAAAACAACAATCTACAACAGGAAAAAATACACACACAATTGCACTGTAATAATACCTTATGGATCGATTCTTCTTTCACATTTGCGTTTGTAAAAAAATATCTCAACACGGTTTGAAAAAACATCAAACCGTTGTGTTGGTAGCGATTTTATAAAAGTGCTTTACACACATCACATTGGCAAAAAGTTTTGCCTTCTATTTGTTTCTCCACCAAGGAAACCAACGTTAATTTCTCAGCTCATTGTTTTGTTTCGTAGCCCGTTTTCATCTTCGCTCTACGTTTTCGTTACGCGTCATGCTACACAGACGAGAAACATAAAAGGAAACTTGCATATAATCCTCGCCGAACGACCAATCGAAAGCTTCAAAACCTCGGACAAAGACACCGATGAATTATGACACCAATATCCCGTGCTGATAGGGGATAAAGAGGAGCGATGGGCTTTGTTGAATTTATTTGTCCGCCAGTTTATCATTGTTCGTTTCGGTTGCAATCTTCCATTATTCATTGCTGAAGAGAGTGCAAATTGTGTGAGTCGTGAGTTGGTGAACTGTTTTCCATTAAATTATCATTCATTTATCAGTTCCGAGCATTGGACATCTGATGAAGGTAGTATTTGTGTGGCAGTGTTGCTTATAACTTTTTTTTTTATTTTCCTAAAAGCATGTTAAATAATTGTCTAATAGTAGTTTAAAAATCAGAAACATGAATTATGATATAAAACAGAGTTTTTTGGCAAAACTATCCACTTTTAAACCAAAAATATAAAAAAATATAAATCAAAGATTTATATTTAATGAAACCAACAAATGTTCCATGCAAAGTCATGAAAATAATTTAAAAAATACTGAGAAGAAGCAGATTTCAATTTTTCTTAAATTATTTTTCTCCTAAAATGCTCAAAAAATGTAGAATAGAACAATAAAAACCTCTACCATATTTAGTTATCGATTTTATAACAAAGTCTTTGCTGTTGACGGGTTTATCTATTTGTACAGAGCAATAAAAAATCATCAACGCTTCTTGCTTCACTCTGCATCTGCACAATAGATAGATGTAAAAATTCGCACTGATACGTTGTGAATGTGATGTGCAGCTGCTGGTATGTGCTGCAATCAGACCCGATAACGCGCCATCAGCGCATTTTTGTATGCAGAAGACGCGGCGACTCAAATTCATTCACCAGCACGTTGCGTTCTGCGTACGTACTGCTAAAACTAACGACCATGTCAACAGTGGTTTTCTGGTGAACAGACAGTTCCGTTGAACATTCGGTTGACCTTTCACATGGGGTAGTCTGTCCACCGTTTTCAATATGATTTAGTTGACCGTCATCGTGCAAAGTGTAACAAACGCAACCAGAACGAAGCTCGCACAATACAGCGCACAGTACAAATTGGATGGCATCCAGCGTTGGACACGATCGGATGGAATTGAAATGCGGCCAAAATCCTACGAAATGGAGGCACATTTTTCTATGACATTCTGATGCTGATACGCCCGGTTGCTACCGTTGTGGATGGGAAATGTGACGGTGATATCGTTTTGTTGCATGGTATTCCTTATGGACGTGTGTTTGTGTGTGCAGAGGCAGACGAGTGTGAACAATTTTCATGCATCGTTGCAACATGGTGGATATCACCATCGTTCAAAATTGGTAGCATTTCGAACTTCTTTGTGAATTTTTGTTCTGAATTCGGAGAAATGGTTTGATAAACAGCTTGTATAAAAATAGTCGTAGTGTTGAATCGGTATGTGAAAAATATATTTGTCTAGCCTTTGCTTTTTACACTTACGCTTATGGCCTGTTTTTTTAACGAGACAGAGCATCCCTTTATCTTGAAAATTCGCTTTATGCTTGCTGAAATTATGCTAATCTACCAATGAGGTCATCATAATGTGCACTAAAACATTTTGCTTCACACATAACAATATGGGACGCGTTTACTGCATCCAATTTGTCCGAATGCTATCCATCGTTTCGACAACCATCCCACTAAAAATATCGAATAAAATTTTATGCTCCCTTGTTTTATGCGATATTTGGGAGGCAGTTGGTACGTAAAACTTGCAAGCCTCATTGCATTTCGTTCCCTTGTGCGATGTGAGGTTGTAAAGTTTAGCACTGATCTTCATTGTTCCTAATAATCCTTTGATATGTTTGCATCATTTGCCCCCAAGCATCAACCACAAAAACGTTGTGCAACATGGGTTTGGATAATAAATAATCACCATTAACATAACTTCCAGCCAACCGAGCACACGTTTTTTTTTGTTATATTTCCTGCGCTACGTTTATACCATACCCACAAAGCATATCGGAGTAATTCACGCTGCACCTTGCGAATCCATGAATACATCTAACTGAAATTAGGTGAACCCCCGTTTGGTAACCAAGTTAAGCCATTAAACAAATTTTGAGGGTTTTCCCTTATATGAACGACAAGTTTAAAAGATACTATTCCGGTGAATCACAACTATGGGGACCACATGAATCCGTACGTTTTATGACGCCATAGCGCACAACCTGCAAACCATCAGGGCGATGTAGTTTTGATATATACTTCTTCTTCCCTCATCCAGCAAGAGCTTATATTGCAATCTATGTTCAGGACATTGCTCCGTGCAAAATTGATCGTAAAAATGCGATATTCGTAACGGCAGTAAAATCGTCCTGGCGCAAAACCTGTCTCTTTGTACAGCGTTGCATTGTTTATGGCATACCTACACGGACTAGAGAAATGCTTTTCTAGTGTTGCTACAATGGTGTGGCTTTGATTTTGTGCTACAGTCCGACAAGATTTTGTTACCTAATTCGTTACCTAAATTTGTACAAGTGTTTGTGTTTCAAGAAATTAAGCATAATTTTTCCGTTTTCATCACGAACCGTGAAGCATGAAGCATAACCGTTTCATCACGAAAAGTAATGAAAGATCCATCTCCCATTTCTCGATCGTAAACCGTCAAAAATGATCTGAAACTATCCAACTACCCAATCAATCATTGATAATTAATGTTGAAAATGATTGAATACCTTTACGACTCGTTTGCTTTGAAGAGAGATGGCATGCATACACCCTTTTACAGCGACAGAATCTGTCCCGAATTCAAACATTCGGACGAACGATCACGGGTGATAATTAAAAAATTTATTATTCTTCCCTGTCCACGCCAAACGCCATTGAAAACGATCGCAAACCCGTTAATCAAGTGTATAAGGATTGTGGCAGACCGAGTGAAAGAATAAAATCAAACTGGTTCAGCCGATGCATATGAATGATTTTAATTAATTATTGTTTTATTCTTTATCCGTATCTCAAAGTTCATCTCTTTGAACCCAGCTGGAAGTTATCGATTTACTGGAGAATATAGGAAAACTGTTTTGTCTTTATTTTCCGTATTCATATCGTTAGTAAGAAAAATAAGTAGAAAAATGTAAAGCTATGTGCAACAAAAAGAACTTATGATTAATTATGTCCATCTTATAACATGCAAAGTGGTGTATGGGTGAACAAATATTGAAAGGTTTATTTATAACTACTCACATGTTTTGATGTTAAGATAAACGTACCAGTCCTCCGATCTCGAAGCGATCAACACGTTTTCGATAAGCGCTCCGAGCTGACCAGAACGGCAAAACAACGTTACGGCAAAAGCCGTCGACCCCAACTTCACGCATTGCGTCGAGTGAAAGTGATAAGATTGTTTGTACGCAGGTGTGCTACAGTGGTAACGTGTTATCCTGTCTAGTGTTGTGTGTGTGTGTAGGTGACTAGAGAGTGATCTGCGTAAGGTGCTAAGGTGCATACTCTCTTCACTACTTTAGTGCCATCCGGCAAGTCTCCCTATCTCGCTCCATCCTTTCTACATAGACACAGTCATTCGCTCGGGCTCTGCCATGGAGGCGGAGCCGATGGACGGATCAGATGAGGGCTGACTACAGTGAAGCGCAAAAGTTCTGATCCAGGACATTTGGCAAAAAAATGTTGTTAGCTGAACCGGTGGCATCATCATCGCATGGGCCACTTGGTTCAACAGATCCGAAACCGAGAAGCAGGACTTATCCTGCCTCGTTCAAAGGGGTACATGATGTGTACTTCATGCCCAGGAATAAACCCCTGGATGTTAGATCGATCACTGCATCGATCTACAAAAAAAATACCCAGGGGTTCTGGACGTTCTTCGGCTGCGTCCGAATAAGTTAAGGGTTTCCGCAAAGGACCGGATGCAGGCCAATGCCATAGCGGCGGACCCGGCCTATACGGAGGATTACCGGGTGTACATACCCGGTGGATTGGTGGAAGTCATCGGTGTTGTAGATGACTTCGATTACCCCCTTGAGGACATCCTGAAATACGGACAGGGGGCATTCTTGCACCAATCTAGTCCTCGTGCCAAGGTGCTAGAAGTAAAAAAAAAAAAACTTTTTGCTTCAAGCATGGTCGAAAGAATGGTGGAAAGAAGGTGTTTCGTGAGACTTCCTCACTCCGAATCACCTTCGAAGGTACGATTCTTCCGGATTCCATTCCTTTCGAGGGGCTTCGTGTGCCACGCGTGCCATCGCCTACGTACGCCGATGTTCTAAAGAACCCCAAGCGTGAATCAGTTCGACACGCTTTCCCTATTTAATGATAATGCCAAGGATAATGCCAAGTTGCCAATCAAGAAAGCACCAAAAAGGAAAAACCTCCCCAAAAAGGCACCTCCACGTCACGTTGAGGCAACGCCACTGCCCCCCAAACCTCCTCGTCAACGTAAGACTCCTGCTCCAAAAAACCTTGCGTTCCCGCAAGAAAATAGATCCTTCCCCAAAATCCCAAGCCTGACGGAGATTTTACAATCTCTGATCGAGTCCCTCCATCTGCCACAACCT
>KB663655.1:2634883-2650614 GCA_000349025.1 Anopheles minimus
CTGGTTCCACAACTACGACAAGTGTCTTTACAAGGTAATTAAAAAAATTCTTTGTTTATTTGTTGTAGCCTTGCCTACCTTTACAAAGAAAATAAATCTAACTAGTAGTTGCATAATGATTTGCCAGATCACAACTCTTCCAGCCTACCTAGTGTTCATTTATTTGGGTCTGTCACGCTTCCTCTCATCATTCTATTAGCATAAAAAGACTTTACGAACAAGGTCGTTCTCATGACACAACCAACCCACAGGAGCCTGGCGAGTCAAATTCGTTGTGCGATAGTGAGTTAATAGAGTACAATTCGTAAAGCAAATCATAATAGCTTGTCCTTCTTTATCCTTCCTCACATACATAGCCAAAACACCAGTTCATCAACTTCGAACAGGATTCTACAGGGATCTAGATAATCCCAGCTTCTACCTTCTAGATAGGTATATGGAGTGGAGATGTTTCCTCATGCTGTAGAATGTGCGGTTAACATATCTCAACATCACTAATCTCGCGTATCTCAACACCACTGATATTGTCAGTGTTGTCTTTTGTATGTTAAACCCATAGTATATTTAATTTTCAAATTTAGACTATAAAAGTGCGATCACCTGCGTGGGTTAAGCTTTGTTTGCAGAGCTGCTAATTGTACCAACATAATTTTGGTTCTTGCCCTTAATTTCCTACTCGGCTTTTTCCATCACCTGCTCAATCCTCTGAAAACCATTCATTAGATGAGAGACCCGTAACCCAATGTTGTCCACATTATCAATGAATGTCTAGCTCTTCATTGACTTATAGAAGATGATCCCCGAAGTTGTCATCGTGTCGCTAGGTTATCTAGTTATTAGAATAACCAGATGGATATCCAAATATTACAACAGACCATCATAGAATCTCTTGGCTGTTATCTCCTAATGCTATCTTTCAGGCAGTGGCGACTTTAACGATAAGGGGTTTAAACGACCGTGGGGGTCAAGAGCTCGGAAGTTGACGTGGAATCGATATGTGCCATCGTTTAACAGACTCGATTGTTTTGGACAACTTACAAGTGTTAGCTCATATTAGAAGTGGATCCATCGCAATCTACTATCGAACCGGTATGGCACTATACAAAATCTGTTTGATTTAATTCTATGAGTGAAGTTAACTATTACGCCAGATTCAGGGAGGTCACACATGCCATTGCACGGGAATTCCAATTTCGACCTGGGAATATCTAGTGTTGCTTAAGAAAACTTTTATGACTTTCCATTATCAATCAATGACATTTAACAAAAATCTAATTGAAATAATACAAAAATATTGAATTAGCGATCGGGTAACAGTAAAGTTTAGTATACTAACGTACAGTTAAGGCATACTTATAAGTTTAACGTTTCTATTACTGTTGTTTGTATGAGGTACAAACGATAATAAACTTCATATCTCAAATTTTTCCAATATCTTGTTCTGGTCGCTGAACGATACAACAACCGGTATGCTAGGATATGCCAGCGTTGTGTGAAATTGGGAAAACTCCCTAAGCGAATTATTCATATCGGTAACAGCAAACAAGCCACCGTACTACCTACACTTGTTATCCTCCATCACGTTGAGCTCCAACCATAGAGCCGGATGCGATGAACGTCTATTTTTACTACGACCCTCCCGACACACATTCCAGGTGCACGGTTGGCCCATCAAGCCAGCACAAATGCAACAATAATTCATTACAACGCGTTGCTATTATTACTCCTTTTGGAACATGTTATCCTACCTGGTTGAACGTATTCACAAACACAAGTCCAAAAGCTGTCCAGAAGGTATTTTCTTCTTTTGTTTTCGTTGCCGTCTACATTGTGATTGGATACTGTCTGTGTTCGCATGTTCACCATCATCCTGAACTGATGCTGAACGGTCGCCATTGGTGGTGGTGGTGAGTATGATCGGTGGAAAATTTATGTCCGAAGAAAAGCTCACTCAACGGTCGGCGAATGTGTACCTGGAAGAAAGGGCTATATTCCGTTCTTTATCACGCCGGTCAGGACTGAGCATCAACGATTGTGTTCCAGTGTTACGCCGCCCGAATATCGACAGCGCCACTATCGTGTCGGTTATCCGCAACGCAACGGCAGGAAGGAAATGAAACAATCGTCCGGGGCAAAGCATGAAGCGACCGAAGGGTATATAAGGATGCTAACTGAAAATCTTCACCATAAAGCGGAAGAAAAACCCGTGTGCTCGAGCATTGGAAGCTAACGATGGCAAACAAGAATAATGCATAAAATATGCAAATCAAAGCCCATGAGAGTTCACCAACTCCGCATTCGATGCGATTTTTCATTCGAACTCACCGGTAACCTTAGTGGGCAGAATCACTATATAATTCTCCGTACTGGCTGATGTTCAGTAGTGCAAGTTCAGCGCCAGTTCGTATGATGGTGGTAATCATTTTAAATTAAAAAGAACCAAATGCCATTATTAAACAGGTTCACGACATAAAACCTGAACTTGAAAAAAGAGATTATGAGTTATTGAATTTTTATTATGGAATTTGTGACGCTATTTCCAACATTAAACTATTCCGTCTTTTTGTTTGAGCTTTATCAACTGCTTCAACGTCAACAATCACTGTAATCAGGCACAACGGTGCAGTTAGGGGAAGGAACGATCGTTAGACGTTAAATTACGTTATTATTGGAATCTGAAATAAATAACAACAAATTGAACCAGTTGAGGAAATGTGAGTTCTTCCTCTTGGTTTAATGACCTGTTTGGTCATGTTGGCCATATAATGGTTTAATTACCCTATTGATATGCAAATAGTTAGATATTCAGTCCTTTTTTTATTCATCAGTGACGGCCAGGCCGTATTGCTTATATCTATTATCTTAAGTCTAAACTTAATGAAATATCCAATTCACATTTCCTTCTCCGGACCGTGAAAGGGCACCTTGTCCCGGGTGTACTCGGTTAGATATTCAGTCCTTATTTTGGGGAAACAGTCCAGATGGGATTAGAACTTTGGTTTTGCCATGTAAAGACGGGCGTCCCCACCAGTAGTCCAAAGTTGAGTTGAATCATGCATATAAACTGACTTACTGCACCAATTTACGTTGTTTTCTGTTCATTGAATCATTTATATCATTTATATCATGGATTTTTCAAGACGAGTAAAAATCAAAAACTCACTTTACCACCTCCTTACATATATAAAAATATAAGCAGTGAACAAAAAAATCCCCCACACCTAACACACACAAATCAGTAGCATGGCGTGAAAACTCCTGGTGGATTTATTACATCTACCACCGGGTCGGAAAAAGAATGCACAGATGAACACCGTTATTAATCGTAGATTACCGGTGACGCAATAGCCCACTTATCCATCCGGCAGGTTATGCTGTGAACAGCTTCAGTGAAACTGAAGCCGACGCTGTCTACGAAACATTTTTTGAGCCAACATTTCTTTGATGATCTTTCGATTCGGACGAAACATTTATCGAAATGAATCCGGATCCGTCGGTAGTGGTCAAAATGCCCGGTACGTCCATTTCTAGCAACGGTAAGATAAGGAAGTTTCAGCTTTCGTTGTCCGAACCGACGAATGATGTTTTATGAGCGTATCACATTTTACGGCATTTGTTTTATTTTTTGGTATGCAAAGCGGAACGTACAAAACCCCGGTGATGGTTCATAATTCTTCGGAAACATAATGTATAATTTGCAATCTTACCGCCTTTCACCGCGGAAAAAAAATCATTCTGGCTAAAGAAACCACCAAGGTTGGCATAATAATAATAATAATAATAATCAGTTGGTCCTGCAAAATAAAAACAGTCCTTACGCAGCGTAATTGAGGAGCTAATTTTAATAGCTGCTGTTAAAATAGCAATAAAACCTAACGGTGGCAGTTCTGCGTGGCCGTTAGGCTTAAGTACATTTTTTCCACAACCACAGTTACGTAAATGAACTGTTCTGTGGTAGTCTTTCTATGTAAAATACATACCAAAATCAACATTGCATGCCTTTCCCTCGCACCGAATAGGCAAACTATTGCACACGAGCTAATATAGGATACAACTTTCTGCATACTTCTGGCACCAAATTCCATTTCGCTTCTTTCAAAAGCATTCCATAACAATTCCCCATCCCACGCCGTTGGTTGCTGAAAAAAGGGTTTATCGGAATGAAATTTATGGCCATCACTCGGTTAGGTGGTTTGGAAAATGTGTTGCAAAGATTTATTACGGTATGCGGGACTACCTTCGCATCGTGTCGTTACAATTGGTCCGTCTTCTAGCATGTCGGTCCTTCACGGGACCAATCTCGACATCTGTAATGGATGCTACATTGTTTTTATAAAGGGTTCAAACAATTCCAAATTCATGCGTTCAACATAATAGTTGATGTAAGGCGCCGTGACTCTGTTTTTGTAATAATAGTAATAAAAGAAAATTCAATTACTAGGAATTGTATTAGCAACAGTGCCCATTTATGGTGCGTATAAGTAAATGAAGATCGTATGTGTATTACATACTAGACTTAGTATAACTCTTTAATTAATTAAGTAAACGCCTTGGTCCTTCTTCATGATTCAATAAAAATATGTATGTGCAGTCAAACTACCCCATGCACAAATAAACATAAAAGTGGAAATCATTGATTTTACTACGATAACATTAAAATATGTAATATTTCAATTTTGTTTACAATTTAGCTACAGTTATAACGCACAGTATATTATCAAAGAAAACAATATTCCTTGATTATAAAAGTTTTACCCTTTCTACCCTTTTAAAAAACACCTAAAAAGATAATCAGAAAAGACAACCACCACAAAAGATCATCGTTAAATCATCTACCTTAAAGATCTTACCCCGTTATCAATTTAACGTCCAGAATTGCACATCGAACAAAACACAGCCACAAGAAAAGACGGTGCTAAAGCAAGATTCGCGCTATCAAAAAGCCATCGACTTGTCACGACAATCTTTTCATGCGCAATCGACTGCATAATGTAAGAAGTGTAAAAGCGGTCCAGCGCCATTACGGTTCCCCGAGCACAATGTCGCTCTCGAAATCGCTAAGCAACGACAATGGTTTCTGGCACGAAAAGCTGACACACGGCAACAGCCAACCAGTACAGCAGCCATGCTTGTGCCGGGAGAAGGGCGACAAAGATTGGGCCACAAACTTTCATAGCCAATCGAAACCAACGACTATGGCTTTTGCCCATTGCCATTTTTCGATCTCCCAGCTTTGCAAAATCCTGGAAGCAAGGGTGTCGAACTGCTCAATCACGATGGGGTTGAAGACCGCTAAGACCACATAAAAGATTCAGATCGCTTCTTGAAATAGTAACAGTCGTCGGAATGCTGGACAATCTTCTGCACTGCTAGTGGCCGGAACACTCGAAGAAGCTTGCCCGTTCGGTTGGAACTGTAATTGCTTCGAAGAATGCTTAATACACTGTTAGAGCATTTTCCGATAAAGTTTGATGCTTTTTTCGGGGAACATATAACCGACAACTTTCGGTCCAGGTGAAACCTTACGGCAATTACAAGGTATTATCATAAATGAATGAGCGAAACGGCACTAATGCTGGTTCATCAATTATTGACCGCACGGGGTTGGATGGAGCCAGAATCTTTCCTAACTCTGCGAGTAACATGACAGAACCAATACCGAACCTTATCCCACGCATATAGTACTGTTTAGTCCAGTTACAAGTGAAGGATAACAAGAATTGTCAGCCCTAGGTTGAAGTGTCTGACAGAAAAAGAGTTGTGCAACTCGTTATTATAAACATTTTAAATCTGTTAAAACGATTATATAGAAAAATAATGATACACTCCACAGTTTAAACTTTTTTTCAATACAAAAACTCCTTCCTTGGCACATCGTTTACTTTTACCACATAGTGGCTGTTGCTTGTATTAAATGTTAACACTGCTTCTTGGCGGATAGCTACATCAAACGTGAAACGGAACGGTTCAACTTTGTTTCGCTATCTTAATTGCTCTTCTTCCGCCCAAACTGGCACCAAGATGTTGCTAAATTGTGCACCGTGAAAACTATAAAAAGAAAGCTCACCGACCGCAGCAAACGGACAGCTTAGCAGCCAAACGACAACAAGGAAAGCGGGGCATTTCTGCTCTACTTTTCAGCTTTTCGCATCACCGGTTCATGCTTACCGAAGAGATGTTCGTTTTGTTGGGCTGTTTTGATGCCCTGATGTTCACCCTGTTAGTTTCGCATTTCTGCTATCTGCTGTGTTTCGCATCAGCATGGCAGTAATAATTGTGAACACCACGGAACGTTTGCTTCACTGCTAGGAATTCTGTAAATACCAAATTGAGATAACGTTCGTGTTGTGCTTTTGGAGTGTTGTGTACACTCGAAAGGATCCATAATTGTGTAGCTTAAATTAAAAGAGATTTATGTGGTTGGGAGGGTTGTTATCGGACGTGTATCCGTTTCGGTTGTGCACGGGTGTTTAAAGTTTTATGTAATTTTATGAATCTCCCTTACAACTTGTTTTTTTTTGCCTTGGGGGTTTACAAGGTAAGACAGTTTTTCCATACAATGTTTTACTTAAGTTTTTTTCCAAAAAGCCAACTAGTCAACCTAAACTATGCAACTTAATATACAATGGGACAAATAATGCTTTTGTTACTAAAAATATCTTTTTATTTCTACATTCATCAATAGAAGAGCCAAGCCAATTTGTTAGTGGAATGTTCCTACCAAGATTTTAACAAAAACTGAGTGTGATATTACACCGAACATAATCATCATCGCTTATACAAATAATAAGTGTAATACTGAAATTACCGAAAACTTGAGTATTGAACGATTAAATGTAAAATACATAGCTGATAAAGTTCGGCCAGTAAAAATGTAAAGCACAAGAGCATGAGTAAAATTGATTGCAGAACATAAAAGCTTTCACCATCCGTACGCAGTCATTAGTGCAACTATAGTTTAATGATGTCAAGGAGTTCATTTGTTCCGTTCTACCCTTCGTTAACCTTACTGTACTGCTGCTTACTGTACCTAGCAAAATGACATAAATTAGATCCCACAAGGACGGTGCACACATTTACACAACAGAAAGATTTCTCCCCTATTGAAGAAATTTCGAGCGCTCATAAATAGTTCATCGTGACGAAAAAAAACGCTCTCCTACACCACAGAACTCGGTCACACCTTTTTATCATCACTACCCTTTTTTTACAAACAAACCCCAAACGAACACTCAGATCCGTGGGGCGTTGTCGCTGTTTATCGGTACGCTATATACTGTCAATGTCGATACTGCAACGTGAAGCTGATGTCACTCGCCACACTCATCAACATTCATCAACATTGAAACCCCATAATATTACGCCTAGACAACTTTTCCCCCAATGTGGGTGTGTGTGTACGAAACAACAAAAAGCGAACAGAAAAGCTTATAACAATCCCGTTAATAGCTTATCGTATGAATAAAACATTTCGTTTACAACGCCTTTCCACTTCCGGATGGGTAAAAATGAGCATGGCCTAGACGGGAGGGGGACGGATGTCATCGTGGAAATAAATCATGTTTTTAGTTCATCGCATGCGGGTGTGTGCGCGTCTCTGTGGACGAACACAGCCGAGAGACACAGAAAGTGGCTAATACTTAGGGGCCCTGCCACGAACAATAGGTAATCCTGAATATGCATTAAAGCGTAACGTAAGGCCCCATATTGTTACGCCGATAACATCGAAAATCAAGTGCGCAACAGTCTGTTACGGATTAGGAAATTGTTATGATTCTTTAGCATAATAGAACTTGTACCGAATCTCTTAATTCATGTTTACAGCTCCTCAAGATTTTACAGTGGATGTATTCTGTAGTGGATGCATTATTTTTATTATTGTTTCTTTCGATTTAATAAATTACGTTACGTCTGTGGAGTTACATGGAGAAAAAAAATTTTATGGTAAAGATGATTGAATATTTTATAATATTGTTATATTTTTCGGTTCGGTTTATTGGAATGAAAAATTGAATTTAGGAGCCTTGAAAACGGGAAGATACTACGTAAATTATATGAAATAATGTATGACGTTAAAGTATATTCCAATATAAGATGGTTCCGTATAAAATTTATGTTTCATAAAATGTTTTGCGAATAAAACTAGAGATCTAACCGAGTACACCCGGGATAAGGTGTCCTTTCACGGTTCGGAGAAGGAAGTGTCTCCCAACCAATGTGAATTGCATATTACATTAAGTTTAGATTTAGGATCATAGTTATAAGCAATACGGCCTGGCCGTAATTTATGAAGAAAAAAAACTAGAGATCTACCGCTTGATTTTGTGTCAGTACAGGTAGCACACTGAAATGTTCAAGTATTTTTAGTTTCTGACCGTCATCTCATCCATTTCAACCCCTTTTAGAAAGGTTGCATTTATTTCGCCGCCAAACAAACCCGACATTAAACAAAAAGCCGACCTTTCCGCTGTGCGTGTGGTTTTCTGTGGCTCCAAAAGCCTCCTTCAGTAATATCCCAACGTTGGAAACGTTTTGTTCCATTTCTTATACCTCGTTCGCAAGTGTCAAGAAAGCGAAAACAGCTAAAAAATGGGTAATCTGTAATTTACTGCAACGAAAAAAAACTAAAAATAAAATTATCTAACCCATCCATCCATTTCTCAATCAATTCTGCCCGTTTTATCAATCCCTGCCGACCCGCGGACTTACGGAGCACCAACAACGTGGCGGTAAGCCGTTCAATCATCCTGCCCAACAACGGTGGCGTCATCTTCCGGCTGGATCCCTCCGTCGGCCGGGGTACGGCGAATGGAAAGCTGCCGTCCGTAAATGGGGTCGCTTATTATGATTACGTTTTGCGCTCTTGATCCTACTCACAAGTGCTTTCCCACTACACACTACGCAGCCTCATTGGTTGTTTGTATGTTCGCAATCTCGCAAAGAGATCTGTTTGTGTCGTTTGACCGGCGCCAGTACGGGATTGCCGAGCACACGGGTACACCGATCGGGTGGTGAGTGAGAAAATAATTAAATTCGCTCAACGATAAAGCACTTGTGCGTCTTATCGAGATGATGAGGGGCCGGATGTCTGATCGGAAAACCCGCACTGCAGTTCTTTCCTTCCTTCCACGGATAGGTTCCGTGCTTTCAACAACGAGGGGTGGGTTTTGCGTTGATGTAGATTTTCACGCCGGGCACGGTTCATTGGAAGTGAGGGGTGAATAAAATACATCCCATAACTGCACTGTTCTGCACCGTTTCGCCAATTGTTTGGAAATTCTCCTACGGATACTAGGTTAATGACAATCACCTGGTGCCAAGGGGCTATGGAAATTTAATGAAAAAACTTTGTTCCTTTACCTTCACCAACAGCACAGCAAATACCAGCACCATTAACTGAACTGAATAGTGACGGAAACCAACAGTAAACTCCACCAAGCAATTCTCCCCACGCTCGAATATCATTCCAAATGGAGACGCCTGGTGGATTATACCGTAACTGCGGCAAGGCACCCGACCAGGCAAAGAAATTGCGACAGAAAACGAAAAGAATTCTACCGACAAATGTGAAATCAAGTTTCGGTACGGGTTTATTTCATTCACGCAACCCACATTCACTGCCATACACGTTGGGGTCGAAAAAATTTGCTCATTCTGCTGATGCCTGGTGCACCACCCTACTCAGCGCCATGAATGTTTCGAGTGTTGATTCGCACGCTTTAATCCGCACACTAATTGCACTCTAAACTCAGTCGGCATGAGAAATACGGGATCAGGGAAAAAAATTACCGCAAAGTGCAGAAATAGAGAAAAATAATCACTCTAATTACCTTCCGAATGAGGTCATTTAGTGCCGGAAAATGTTTGCGGTAAATACGTTTGTATTGGGCGCGTCCATTAAGGGTGCGGTACTACCGTGGCGTTTCTTCTTGAACGCTTATATCTATTTGCTGCATTTTTTGCACGTCTCCTTGTTTTAAAAGTCATAAAATTGAATTGACTAGTGCACGGAACGAATCATCATCCGATTTAATCTGCATCAAGCCATCTACACGTTTCAGATTGTTATAAACAATCTATATAGGCAAAATTTATTCAACTATACTAAACCGTATAAAACAAATATACGTTCTCCATTGCAACACACGAATCCTCCTTCATCCGCTAGCGATACCCACGCAAACATTTCCTCATCAAAATGTGGCATGGAAGTTTCCGAAATTGTTCCTACCCAACAACTCGAGTCGCACAACCAAATGCCGCGAGCATGAAACGTGATAAGATAAGAATTGAGGAATGATACATGCGACAGCACTTGCGAATGCTCATCACGTCTTGCACTTTGTGCCAGCGCAAAGAACAAATACATTCTTATCCACGTACCGCACACCAGAGACAGTGCCGTAAAAATCAAACGCGAGAAACAGACAAACGGTCACCATTAGTTCAGCAGAGACTGAGCAAAAACACTAGAGAAACACTTTTCAAACAGACACTAAACTGGCGATGTAACAGTGGCACAGTAAACAGTATAAGAGAAAAAAAGAGAGAGAGACACTGATGGGAACAGGATACCGCTCAAATCAATAAAAGCTTTGAAACATATTAATTCTAGTGTGTCGAGGAAACTTTCTACGATTTGCGATTACTGATGACGGGTTAGTTTAATGTTTACTGTTCTCTTAACATTTACTATTTGCTGATTGTTATGAGGACATTTATTGGCAATGCTTTCATATCCTTTCGTTCTATGAGACGAAAACAATAATGCATGAATTCTCTTCATATGTAAAACATCGTTTTTCAAGCATAGACAATCGTTATACTGTTTTTGTATTATTTCATTTAATTTTATTTGCCTTCAATTTGTACATATTTTATCGTATTATTTTAGGATTTAATATTATGTAATTCTTTTTCTTTGCATTATTCTTCTCCGTTTTGGCTTAACTATCAATTGGTCATGGCGGCCATATAATGAATTACTAGACTCAGTCACTCTGCATAGTCAGTCGTCACTACGGGAAAACGGTCCGAAATGGAGTCGCTATCACCGCGGCCATCGGACCTTGACATTCACCAGTGTTTAATAATTATTATTGAAAAACTTTTGCTACATCTCAATCGCTGGTATTTTGCTTTTTAAACAAACATTCTACTTTATGTTTAGATTCCTTCAGGAGTTTCTTGATTTTTTATAAAAATGTTAATTTTAATTGGACAATGTTAATATTATGACTTTATATTATAAAAAATTTATTTAAAGCGCGTTGTGGAACTCCAGCGTCAGAGGCAAATGTGCTGTAAGTTTACCATTGATTATTATTTTTTCAAACTAAGCAATTAATGTTACATTAACCCTTGGTTTTTTACGAGTTCTGGAGTCATCTTTACAGTTTGCTTTATTATATTCTCCCCACTTTCGTTGTTTACTTATGGTATCTATAAGAGATCAGGTGTCCCTTCGAAAAGGAAATTTCTCCAAACCAAATTGAAGTACGTGCTAGTTTAAGTTCAATTTTTTGTCCCTCATTGTAAGTAATACCGTTATTTATGAATACAAAAAACATTTAAAAAAAACTGAGCAATATGATAAACAAATTAAAAAAATACTCTACCATGAAACAACCATGAACGGTTACCCTTAAAAGCCATGAACGCCTCCAACAGAGGGGTTGGATTCATGCAGAAGAAACTCAATTGACACCTCACTAACAAGCCGACTTTCCTGCTATTCTGCAATACAGTCTCTTGTAGCTCGTGCTAGAAATACTTCCATCGATGAAAATAATCTTCCTCGCTGCCTTTCCCTGCCTTTACTATTCCTGTTTACCTTCCCTTGTCGTTTGTTTATATTCGCCACGGTTGGGTTGTATCGTAAGAATAAAATTAACTTACCATCAACTACTTCCGATGGGTGGCCATTCGGTGTGCCGCCGTTTGAAAGACCCTGCATACCGCACTCAACTCAGTGCCCTAATCGATCTAATAAGGTTTAAATTATTTCATCTTCTTCGCAGAGACCCACCCAAGGGACGATCATACCAGCAAGGCCAGGATGTGGAAAAGACCAACACGCTAACACTGTTATGAGTCCGACCACGCCACCATACCACCACGAACAGGACACGACGTGGACACGTTAAAACGAACCTTTAAGTGAACCATTTTTACCAATTCCCCTATACTGTACGTCCGTGTCTGGGCCTTCCTTCGGAAAGCGGTAACCAATAAGCGACGGTCAACGGTACGAACGAAACAAACGGAAAGGAAAAAAAAAACAACAAAAAGAAAGCTTACTCCGACCCCAAAGCGCGGCAAACACAAACATGGACAACCTAACGGCCGAGCTGTCAAACTTCACCGCCAGCCCGCCGACGGATGGTTTCGTGGGTCCGGTGACAGCCGGGCAGCTCGCTGGCGCCGTCATGTCAACGCTGCTGGTCCAGCTCGTAACGGCAGCAACAAGTAGTTCCCGGCCACCAACACCACCGACTACGTACGACCGCGACCATTACCACGACCCAAAACCCACAACGGCGGCAACGTCCAGTGCCGGACTGGTGGAACCGAACGGGACCGAGCCTAATTTATGGTTCGTAACCTCGTTAGCTCTCTCCTCCCGTTCCCAGCAGCATCAGCAACAGCAGCAGCAGCATCAACAACAGCTCCAACAGCAGCTACATCACTCGACCGCGGGAAATAGTGGTGGCGGCGGCGGCGGCGGCGGAGATGGAAGCGGTGGCGGTGCTGGGGAAGTATCACCCGTAACACTCTCAACGGAATGGCCCCGTCTCGCCCGGTTGCTACTGCTCGCCTGTCTCTCGGTCGTCGGCAGCATCGGCAACGTCTTCATGATATCGTCCGTTATGATAGAGGACCATCTGAAGAAAGCAGGTGGGTTTGTGTGCGAACGTGTGTATGTGTTTGTTTGCGTTTTCTAGTATTTCTAGCCCACCAGTTGATCCCCGTCAACCATGATTTTCAATTAGGTTATTACTTTTCCCTCCGATTACTTTGGCAAAACGTGAGCTTTTCGGATGTGAATGTCAGTGGAACCACAGCTCGGAACGGGTGCAGCAGCTTGTCTTTAGCGACAGTTTGAAAAATTAATTTACCCAGGGAGGGAGAAAAGTTTATCGAATGAAATCGTCCGAATTCGTATCTATTTTCTCTGCTACAGTGTAGGAATGACGATTCTCTAGGGCTTGCTAGTAACTGGTAGAAGTTTTAAAATAGATTCCTTCGAAGGCGCCTGTCGATCAACAGCTCCACGCTGACCGAGTTGTGAGAGATGGCGAAAGAAATTAAAATTAATTAACATTAACGGCCAGTTACTTATTTTGCTTAACTCAGTGCAACTGGCTTGAAGAATAGTCCACCGTAGGTACTTAAAAGCCATGAATTTAAAGTAATGTCCTTCTTCTTTTTGGTGGCTTTCCACCGTTCCTCATAGTAGCCGATACAGGAGTCTCCAAACTACAGCCTGCGGGCCACATGCGACATCTTTGGTCCGATATTTCAATTTAGTTTTTGAAATTTTAGGGTACACCGCACAAGCTAACACTTACACTATGTACCTACACATTTCTAGAGATCTTAATTTTCATTTCAGATCAACATTTATTTTTATTTGTCACTCAGCCCACAAACAGAACCCGCATTCGTTACGTACAGGTGCTTGATGGGAACTCGTTATCTTCAGTAGTAAAAAAAGTCTCAGCTGAAAATTATTTTTATTTTTTTTCGAATGCTCGGAACAAAATAAAATTGTACGGACAGGTGTTATTATTTGGAGCGGTTCGGTGGCCGAGGAAATAGCGGAGACGGTTTCATACGGCAGTATCGGAGATCGAATCTCATCTTGAAAGTTTCCCTGTTGCGTACTAACTGACTGACCATCCTGTTGCAATAAGTGAATTCAAGTCACCGAAGCCAGAAATGGAAGGTCAAGACCGCTCGAGATTGTAGTGCCATAGAAGAGGAAGAAATTATAAGTTCTTTTTCTTCTTCTTCTTTGGCGTAACGACCTACTCGGTCATGCCTGCCATTTCTGGCTTACTAGACTTATTGATACCACGTAGTTAGATAGCCAGTCCTCACTACGGGGGATCGACCCGGATGGAATTCGAACCCCAGTTCAGCTGTTTAAGACCGGCGCTGCTATCTCCTCTGCCACCGGACCGCCCTTTTTGGTGCCAACGACACATGGTTACGGTGACCCAAGTGGTTACCCACCTAAGTACTAGCCACGCCCGATGTTGCTTAACTTCGACGATCGGGCGAGAACCGGTGTGTTCAACATGGTATAGTCGTTGCTATTTGCTATGAAAAGTGCTATTTTCTATTCTATTTCAAGTTCCCGTGGCCCTCTGCTAAACGGAGTTTTCACGCAATGTGCTCAAATTTTCACCTCAATTAATGTTTGGACACCACTCGATTATCCATCATAGTGAAATTATTCTAGAAAGTAATAAGTTGAACTACCGCTAGAGTGATGATTAATTTTGAACGGAACTAGTATAGCGGTTCCGCTACACAATTAGAGATAAAAAAGTCACGCTTTTTTCTATTTCAACACCGTTCAAGCTTCTACGAAATAGCTCAAAATATCGTCGATTAGTTCTAATGGATGATTGCTTCAAATATCGTTTCTAGGAACGACGCTTCTAAAATCGTGCATACGTTCCAACGAACCATCACCCGTAACATCATTGCCCTACTAACCGTTAGCTCAACTTGGTAGCATGAAGTGTGCTCAGTGTTTTGCAGCACTTTTGTTGCAAACATTATTTTCATGTTTTGTTAATGAACCTGTTGGGTATAGTAAAAGGTTTTATGAATAATAGGTTTTAAAAAATGGCTTCGTAAACCTTCTTCTTCTTTGTTTAACGGCCTATTTGATCATGTCTGCCATTTCTGACATACTAAACTTTTTTTAGTACAGTCCGCCGAAGTACCGGTAGTAAATTATTGCTACGGAGCAACGGAACAGATGAAACTTTAGTACCGGACCTGTCGTGTGAGAGACCGGAATTGTTCCCACCGACAGACCGAACCACTCATATATAAAATGGGACACTTTAAAATTTCATACACGCGACGGTTTCAAAGCTTTGTTGCTCATAAATAGTGACAATTCTCAACAGTTTTAGTATTCAGAACCCAACATCTATTCTTTAGATAAATTAACGGATTGAGACATAGTTCAAATACTATTTGTTTCACTTGATTAAAAATTTGTTTTTAAATGGTCAATAACTCAAAATGTAGCTCGTTTCATAAAATTGTAAAAAAATTGTGCGACATTGCGACGTTACGTGCGTTAGTATTAGTTTGATTTATTAAAATTATACAGAAATTAAACATTCTAATAATCTGTTCAACGAGATTTAAGACTTTTTTTTAGTTCGATGAAATATTTATAAACTAATACACTAACCTAGGCTGTGGTTCATAAATAGATATTCAATAATATAGTTCACTTTAGGCATGTTCTTAAAACTGATAGTATTGCATAATACTAAAGATCAATTATTGAATATAATTAATGAATAACGTATACCTATTGGAGAGGGAGTATGACCGCTGCCCACAACACGACGTCAAAATTGTCATCGGAGATCTAAACGCTCAGGTCGGACGGGAGGAGGCATACAAACCAACCATTGGAAGTTTCAGCGCTCACCAGCTGACGAACGACAACGGGCATCGCCTGATAAACTTCGCCT
>KB663655.1:2654119-2700366 GCA_000349025.1 Anopheles minimus
GCGAGCTCGATGGCTGGATCAAATGGAGTCCAATCTGAGGGAGATCGGATGCGGCCATGGGTAGAGGAGTGCAGCACTGGATCGAGTTTCCTTCAAACGGATTGGAGACCAGGCCATGTCTACTAGACGTGCCCAATAGGGCAGGCCAACCAAGAAGAAGAAGAATACCTATTGAACATGTGCTTTGATTGTATCCTATTTTTCTAATAAATTTAGTAAGTAAAGCCAAGGCAAAGTGTATAAGTTTTTGATATTTCAAAGGTAGATAAAATAATTTTTTATTCTGTTTTGAGCGCGTGAGCGTTAAGGGAAAGAATAACTCTTGGATTATGTAAAATAAAATTACCGACAATTGTTACTATTTGTGAGTAGTAAAGCTTTCAAAAACCCGTGCGTTGGAGAAATTTCAAAGTGTCCCATTTTAGATGGGACATTATCAAATTTACCCAGGTTAGAAAATTTGCAGGAACGGTTCCTTTCTTTTCAAGGAATAAACGTGTTCAAACTGCTCCTTGGTTCGGAGCTATCACCATCACTATATATTTTTCTTGGTGATACAATGCGTTTCATATATTCATTATATATTGTAAGGAATCGTACGCGTCAAATCACGACAGTTTTCGTATTAACGTGTATTCTAAATCAAATAATCACACTATGTTTTATAATTGAGCATCACTATAATCAGCATTGAGTGAATCAGATGCAGTTACAACAAGAGCTAATATCATTAGAAATATCCTTCAAACTAGAGCCGCCACTCAAAACTTTTTCAGCGGCGACCATTAGGTACAATTGTAATAAACACCCACATCCAGACGATTTCAAATAAAAAGTCCGATCCGTTCACTGCAATCCGAAAGCTCACGTTTTGTCAAAAAAGGTTTCACATTTCGGGACAACCCGGTTGGAAGTAAAAAAAGCGAACCGAAGCGTAAACTTAGTGCAACTCGTAACGTAAACGTCAAGCGTGATTTCTCATGGAAGCTCAACTTTTGCCTTCCGCAGAAGAAATAGTTTACCTTCTTGTTCACACTGCCCTACCCGGTATAGTACGATTTTACCTTGTTCCACATTTGTTTTTGCTATTTTCGTCTAATGAAACTAGTTTTTCCCCGAATATACCGTTATCGTTCGAACCTCCGACCAGTTCGCTCAGGGCAAAAAGAACTAACGTTGATAGCCATGAATTGCACGTCGGGATGGAGTTTTTACGCATTTTTTTTTGTTCTACTATAACACCAAAAAGAACCGTCAATCAGGATCCCGGTAACATTAAAAACCTATGTCAAAAGTAGAGCAAAAATAGTTCAAACAGTTTCTCCTTTTTCTACTATTTTATCATGCGTATCAATAAAAACTAGGTTTATTGCATTGCAGTAGTATCTGCTAGGTTTTGTAAGCAATCATTTTTGATCTTGTAGAGCTCATTCACTATTGGGTTTTTCCGTAGGAAACACTCCAATTTTATAACTCTCTGGAAGGTTTGTTTTTGCGCTATTTCTCATTTTCTATGCATTGGCTTTACCTTATCGTATAGATATAGATTCCCGTTTTATTTTACAACAAATTTAGCTTCTTAGTAATTTTTTAAGAAATTTTAAATTAAATTATACACCCACACCCACTTATCGCTTGGTTAAATTCAGCTGACGAACTAATTAAAGCTGATCGTGTTCAACCATTTCAACCATTAATCTCATAGCAGTTCAGCATGCCGACTGTCAGACGTTTGCTGCGTTTCACATAACTTTTGCCCCCCTTACCATTCCGCCCTTTACAAAACACCCGTACCCGTACCGTTACCCTTCGCAGTAACTTACTATAGAGACTATGGCTTTATGCAACCTATAACCAATACTATTTCCAGGCAATGCATTCATAGTGAACATAGCGCTCGCAGATTTACTTATCACTAGCGTAGTGATGCCAGCGTCCACCATCGTCCTGCTGGCTGGCATCGATAATTCCGACACGGAAGTATGCAAATTTCACTGGTTCTTAGCTGCTTGCTCGTTTTTGGTTAGCATTTTAACATTAGCCGTAAGTATAATTGATACGCATTCAATACTATCTATTTTGTGTTTTGTGCTGTACCGTTCGTTTGCTGTGTAAGTGATTAGTGAGCTTAATCCTCGTGAAAAGCTTTTAGCACGCCAAACTTGTTGCTCCTACAGTACTATGAATGTGTGTGTGTTTGAATGTTTAGTGTAATGCAATCTACATTTATCTTATTCATACTAGTAGGGACATTATTGTTTAACTAATCAACATAATCAACAAATTTTGAAGCTAAAATAGACTATTTTATTTCCAGGCTCTATGCCTAATAAATTTCCTATTTAGTTGTAAAAATACACTAGAACACATATTAGGTATTTAATTTCTTTAAAAGTAACTTATTAAGTATCAATGTTCTCTATAAGAAGGTAATAGAGGCAGTGCTGTATGGCACCCGAGATTGCGATCGAGTAGAGTCATGCAATTCCCATTAAATTATCAAACCAACCTAATTAGGTAAGCCAGATCCATTGTTTTCCTGCACCCAACCCCCAAAGTATATTGATGAGCGTGCTTTTGTTCAACTACACCGCCCCCCGTTCGTTGTGTAATATGCTGACGTCTTTGCTTGTGCACGTGCAAGTGAAACTCTTACCCAGGAAACGCCCCAAAAGTAGGTTAGTAGCTCATTGTCCGTACTACAGTCTCGACATTGCCTCAGTAAAAGTAAACCATCCCGCAAACGGAGGTGAGCAAAATTGGATAGTTCCCCTGCCACTGCAGGCGATGAAATCAAGCTAACTGGTAAAGGTCAACCTGATGGCCGTACAATCAGGTAAGAGTAATTCATCAGCGTCCCGGCGCTTCATGTGGAAACAGAGAACCCGGAACCGGAAGAAACTGCCGGAAGTCAGCAAAAGCCATGGTTTGCTTTTCGTTGTTGTTACGTATCGATGTATATGTTTGCTTTCCCATCCTTGAAACGATAAAACACCGCCATACTTGCCTTGTTGTCAGCGGGGCCAAAGCAATCCCGCCACCAAAACTGCCCCACTAACCGGGTACGTGCCGCGCATTGCCAATCCACGACTAATCACTTCATTTTCCCATCTATCTCCACCGCACTTGCGCTTCTATCGTCTTCCAAACAGATGATGGCGGTTGAGAACTACCTGCGGCTGTGCACGTTCCAGAATGAGCGCGGCTGGTTCAACAAGACCAATACGACCGCGATCCTGTTGCTGATCTGGGCTGTGGCTTGCATCGCGTCCGGCATGCAGTTCGTGTACGAGATCCGGTTCGATTACTGCAACTGGCGCGTCCACCAGGACATCCCGCATGAAGCTGGCGTAGTCGGGCTGATTGTGCTACTGCCACTGCTGCTCACCTTCATCACACACATCCGCATCATCGTGGACGTGAAGCGTACGATGGCACTGCCGAACTTTAAGCCGAGTCTTGCCTACACCTGGGACCTGTCACTGGCACGCACCAACTTCTACAGCTTCCTGATCTTCGTCGTCTTTTGGCTCCCGTTCTGCATCATATTCGCGTACGGTACGGCACGGTTCGTCTCGAACCGTGTCTTCTACACGACCGTCTGGATCGGGCTATCGAAATCCTGCTTTCACAACGTTATCTATTGCCTGACAAACCGCCACTTTCGCAGCGCCTACATCAGCCTGTTCAACTACTGCTGCTGCAAGACGACGGTGGCCGTCTCGAGACGTCAGCGGGCCGACGGTAATCGTCCGACGGCGGACGTGCGCGTCCATATCATACCCGGGTACAACATGTACTCGTATACCAGCCCGCAGCGGTCCGGCAACTGCCACGGACACTGGGGAAAACGCGACTGCCACGAGTTATGATCGGAAACGTAGCTAAATTAATCGAACCGCATCGCTCCGTCCCACCGTGCGCGAGCTGCGCGGGTCGATTAATTTAAACGACCAACTAAACCCTGACGGGTGATCCCGTTCACTGTGGGTTCATAATTTTCGTTCCATTTCGAGCGTACGTTCTGGTCGGGTGTGTTCGGTTCAAGGATCAGTTTATTACGGGTGAGTGGAACGCGTGAGACCATCGGCAGCTGGCTGATGTATGGTTGCTTTTCTTAGCGCTATTAAGCCTCGAAGCCAGCGTGAATAAGGGAAAAAGCGAATGAAGAGATCGGTAATTTGGTAGATGGGTGGAGACAGTGTATTTAATGTACGGATTTTCCACACTTCCCAGCTGGCTGCACTCTCACGTGCTTTCCTAGGAAACTATTATTATCGTGCTTATTATCATGCCGTGGTTTTGAGACAATGTACCTTTACTACTAATAATGCTTTAGTCTCATTCGAAGCGGAAACTTCCTCAGTTTATCCTACACGAATTATCCTCCGTCTATTTTTGAACAATATTCTGAATCTACAGCGAAAGAGATTACCAAATCAGAAACAAATATAAAGCACATCCTATCATACACGCCAAGCGCTATATATCATTCCAAATGAGGGCCTAATCCTTGCGGACATACACACAATGTCCAATGAACGCTTCTCTACAGCTAAGTAATTATAGAATTATTTTTTACTGCATCTTTCCTGCCTAGGCAAGTACAGCTACTAACACTTAAAATTATTATCCCTATTACTACTACTACAAACTACACTACTATTACTACTGATATCACAATGCTACTGCTACTATCCCTCAATGTTTCTTCCTACGAAAAAGCTTCTTACATAAATGTGCTAATAATGGATGTTTTGTGTTGACCATTTATCCTTATTGCCCTGACCTGCAAATATGTACTCACAGAAGACAAACTACTACACACAGTGGTGCTGCAAGTGGGATACATTTGTTTGAAAAAGGCTAGGGGAATGAAAATATCACTATGACTCGCCCGTAAAGCAAATGACGAAAGCACGTTGAAACAAAAGGAGCACACAAATTAAAGCAAATAAACGTACACTTATCATAATCAGATGTAGATGGCACGTCGTTCATGCTCTGCGGTTAGGGCTGCGCAATAACCGCAATAGGACTTGATGTGTAATCGTGACTGTCTGTAGGTTACCAATAACTATCCCGCATCATGACCTTCCCCTTCCCACCCACTCACAGAAACCGATAGCTAGAGGGAAAGGACGTGCTGTCCCACGATTCACGCACACAAGGGAAAGCGTGCACCTGACTGAAAAGTGTAATGCCGGCGAAGAGTTTAGCACGGTTGATAGGAGTGCACCGTGAACAATGGGGTGCCCCCGACAGCAAATTGCGCAAATGTTCAGGAGCAATTTTAACAATTTGAAAAAGGGGAAAACAGAAACATAATCCGCTTGTAAGAAATTGGAAACCAAACACAACTAGCCACTGGACACAAGAATATACGTGCTGGGGGGCTAGGAAGCATGTAGCGATCGGATGGGAAAGGGAAGCATACAATAAACTATACAAAACGGGATTTGCGTCCCCGAGTCTTGATGAAGGTGAAGCATGCGGGAGTGTGTTGCAGCTTGTTATTTTGTGCCGGAGCAAATGCACTCGATCACTACCAAAGACTTCTTGGTACTGTGCGACATAGCCGTGCCGTGGATGACGAGATAGCAGATCGGGAGAACTCACTATTTTAAAAAGTATATATACACAGTCACGAGCGTATGTTTTTGTATATACATACTATACAATATACACTATATACATTGATGGAAGTATATTTGTAGGTCGCTGGCAAAGCGTTTATCCGTTGTAGAACCAACAGAAACGAAAAAAAAAAAACATACCGTGTGATTGTTAAGCTGTAAACTAATAGATATTCAACATTGGAGCATATTTGTGAGGCAGCGCTTGGACCGAAAACCCAAAAAACTGCAAAACTGAAACAACAATATCAAACTATCGAATGAAGATGGTGGTCCACGGTTCGTCGTTGCTAAAGCGCAAGATTCTAATACAAAAAAATGGGTACAACTATTGCAGAGATGAAATGAAAAGATTGAACAGACAAAAGGAAAAGAAAAAAACAAACACACAAAACCGAAGGCAGAAAGAACCCGGACATGCATCCTTGAGGGTGGAAAACCAATACGATTCCAAGGGAACAATAGAACTCAACTGATGGACGAGCGTATCGGGCACTGTGCTTCAATAATGCAGCACAGTTTCCGAACGATGGTGGACAAACAATTTCAATCCATTTTTACTTTTCGTGTGGTTTTATTTGCAGTTGAATTTTCTTCGCCCATGCACGTTCCGTTCGATGACTAACATGTATGCAAACAGTCAAAGTCAGTCGAAAGAACACAGAGAACGGAAAGGGGCCGTAGTAGAAGAAATTGTGCAAAGGACTTGGCCTCCTTATCCGCGTCCCTATCATTCCTTCGTTCTTTTGAACATCGTCGTTCTTGTTGATGCGATTGTGCTCCTATCGGTGTATGCGAATGGGTCAAAATGCACTTATTACTATCGCTTATCACATTGCTGACAGTTCTTGCAAGAAGGGAACTGATCTTTTAGTTACGTTTAATTTTCTTATACTAAGGTCCACCATCGGTCATTGAGTAAGCAGGTGAATGTTTGACTGTCCGTATGTGTGTATGCGTGTCTTTATGTATGTGTGTCCGTGTTTTCCGCAGTTTTAAATTGCCTTTCTTGATACACATGAATAGCTGTGATGATGATATAGCGTTTAATTACCCATAACCGAATGAACGATGATTCAAAAACTGGCCAGAGACAAATATACGGCACAAACATGTACTTACGTCCGTAGGCAAATACCTCCTGCCGGATTGCTAGAGCTTGTCCGTGAGGCGAAGTAATTTTAACAAGCTTGATAAAGAAAGTGTTCTCCCGTGAAAATCCATACCAGAAGAGCGAGCGTGTTTGTGCGTGTGTATGTGCAAAGAATGAATGTGTTAAACCGTGTTTTAATAGATTTACTACCCACAGTGGGACCTGGGAAGTGTCTCATATCGGACGGCGTGGCCGAACGAATAAAACTACCAATACAATATTCATCGAGCGGGATGTGCCACACGTGCACCCCCCCGTCGTATCTTGTTAATCAACCCCGGTGTAATAAACCCGTTTCAAACGGAACGACTACAGATGTATGAGATTGTTAGCGGTGCTATTTCATTTGTTTCATATTAATCCGAAGTCATGAGGACACGGAGTGCGCGGACTTCTTCTCTTGCTTGGCGTAACGACCTATTCAACCATGCTGGCCATATACTGGCCTTAATAGACTTATAGATACCAGGTAGTTGGATAATCAATTCCCATTTTGGGGGAACGGTTCCGGATGGGATTGATACCTCGGTCCTGTCGTTTGAAAATCCACGCCGCTATCGCCCCGAATCGCACCAGATGGAATGGAAGATCTGAGTATCTAATCGTAAAATATGTTCTAAAAAAGACAGAGCATCAATCGGGATGGATCCCTATACCTATACTAAACAGCATTTTGAATCCTCATATCCGTATTCGTCCGACTATCCGATTATGAGCAAAAAATAAGCCTTGTATAAAGAATTGTAAGACACGCATTTGTCAGTTGATCAAATAACAGTGGGTGAATGAAGCGGCTTTTTGGCTTAATGAGCCTGTTTGGTGGTCATGTTGGCCTGTTGGATAGTCAGTTCTCACTATTGGGGACTGTCCCTGGATGAGATTCGTTCTCCGTCTCTACTGTGTGAAGACCGGCGCAGCTATCCCTTATGCCACCGTTCCTTACCTTTGATGTTTCATGCTAGTCATGATCACGCAGCGGTTTGGGTAAGGCTGTTCCTGCCCTAGTCCCAAGGTAATTCTCATTCATACCTGAAACAAAATAGAAAGATCCGCTTTATCAATCAGTCACAAATATCGCCTTCTTGCTAGAATGGCATTCCACATCCTTAACGTTCAGTACACCAGTTTTCGTCATTCGTCCAAGGAACAACAAGCGCAAAGAACTGCGCTGGCTCAACTTTGAATCAAACCTTTTACTAAAGTCATCATTGTTAAGAATGTTAATTGGAGTAATTGGCTAGAAAATGGAAGCTAAATGTTTCACCTTTCCGCGTTTTTCGGCAGTCGACAAGCGAGCTTTGTTGTAATTTTGAGCGAGTAAATAAACCAAATGTCAGGGTTGCTTTGTATGCTTTTGACGTTACAAACGTCAAGCATGCACAGTGGGCTTCTCACAATTTTCTTCACATCACACGTGCACATAAAAATCTGCATTTAGTGAAGGACACGTTTCAAAGCTTTTTTAATTTTGTTTGCGTCGGTAGAAAGGAATAAATTGTATGAATAGTTTATTCTACTACTTATTTCATTCAAAACACCAAATTCCTAAAAATTGAACGATATATACAGCTTGAGTGGAATGGATTGCACGTTCCTCAACGCGTTTCGCTATTCCGAACCATCACCACAAACTGTTTCGATGCACGTACGCAGAGGTTATATCATGTATGACACACCTCCTGGTGGTGTTTTGAAAAGAATTTCTGCTTATTTCCTTTGTTTTGATTCGAAACGTGGTATTATAAGCTGGAATATTCTATAATATTCAGAAATTTTATTTTACTAGTCACACCTTGCAAAACTAGCAGTACAATTCGACGAAATTGTCACCAGAATTGTCAAACGAAACTGTCAAGCTTTCCAATATGGTGACCAAGGTAGCCCGATGAATATACCTCGACGTCATTCGACCCTGGATTACGAGAGAAGAAGGAGCGCCCATCACTACAAAACAAAACTACAAACGCAAGTTGATGCTGTCGAATCGCTCCTAGCAAATTGATCGATTCCCCAGGAAAAGGTAAAGGTTGGCAATGTCTAAAGGCACTGTGGCACCTTCTACCAACTGAATGTTGTTTCAAGTAGTGCGCGCAGTATAGCTATCGCAGTGAAAACCCCAGAACCGTGTGTTGACGACGCATTCGGCCAAACGCAAACGCCATCGCGCCGCCATCTATTCCAAGCGAAGCACATTTTTCCAGTCTTGAGTGTGACGGTGCGGTTCGTAGTCATTACATGAAATTCGTGAGCCAACAGTGCTCGTGCTTCGGGTGCTGTTAGTAGAGTGACTTTTAAGATTTAAGTTTTGTAAATGTTTCGTGTTCCATTCATCGAATCGTACATACCTCTGCTTTCTTGTATGGTGTACGAGCTGCAAGCTCTCGTTTTTTCTTCGCACGCAGTTGCTTTTGCGAAGTTGTGTGAGTGTAGAGGCATTGTGTCATTGCGTTCCTTCTGCTATTCTTTCTCTAAATTCCATCATTTTTATTCCACATTGCAATTTGCCATGCTTTGCTTGAAGATGAGAGTTGTATAGTTCCAAATTGGTGCCCTCCGGGGAAAACGTCGTATTTTCCACAAAAGCTTACGAAAACCAAACGTCATCGAAAACGAAGCAGGCGCGGCAAGACGTCGGATGCGACCAGCAAAGCAACCCCCAGTACGTTGGTGCGTGTGTTGGTGAGAGAGGATGCTTTATTGCGTTACCAAAGACGTTGGTAGGTGGCGTGGAAGTGAGCAGATAAGATGAGATCGTCTTCCGTCTGCATCCAGGTTGCCATGCACTAAGAAAACACACTAGAGAAAACGTCGTACCTTATCCCGTGCACGGTGCACGCAACAGCACATCATTCAGCTCGCCTGGCGTTATGCAGCAAGCTTCGTTTTTCCCATGCCTTGTCTTCCCGAAAGGTGTTGTTTTAACGGCAGTGTGTCGGAGAAGGGGTGGTGCTGCTTGTAGTTGTGTTCCCTGCAGCATACGCATACGTACGATACTCCGCACCACCTAAGGGTGTCTCTCCCGTCGTTCTGTCTCCGCACCTTCTCTTCGCCATGTAGTTTTCCGTGGAAAGTTATGCAGAGTAGTAGTCGATGGCCGTGAAGCTGGGCACAAACCTCGTGTAAAGTAGGTGGGTGAATAGGGCACCCCCGAATCGACCAGAGCATAGCGTGGCCAACACTGAACTCCGAGCGTACCTTTGTGTTAGTGCTGGAACGCAGCACAGTGAGTGCAATTTTTCCTCAGTTTTGTCTAAAGTGCGATTTTTCCTATTTTCAGTGTCCGCGTTTTTGTTTGGTGTCATATGTTATTTTCACAGTGTACAAGTGCATATGTGTGTGCGTGTGTTTCAACAGCTCTTTCGTTGTGTGTTGGTGTAGCGGGCAGCAGTATTTTTGTGGGTTAAGGTGTTGAGTAGAAAAGCAAAATTTAAAAAAATCAATTCGTGCGAAGTACAAGATTAATGCCAAACGGTGTACGGTGTAGGGAAGATAAAGCGAATTGGCACTAGAAAATTGTAAAGCAAAGAGGAAAGCCTTCCTACCGGTAATAGCTGAAACACGACGACTTCAGGATGGATAGGGAGTATTGCTGAACCGTGCAAGAGGCAGCTGTTGCAACGCGGGGCTGCTGCAGCACAACGTTACGACTACCAACGGAATTGTTCCAGGTGGAATAAAAAATACGCCATCCAACGGTACTGTCCTACACGTTGGCCTCTTCCACGTATCCCGTGGCACCCGGATCCCGAAAACCTCAAGGACGGTTGAGCACTCACCCGAAGGACAAGGAAATATCGCAAAGCATCTGTCCAAGGACGAGTGTTTGGTACAGGAAGTGCTGAAAATTTAGTCACTGGACAGCAAATTTATCGGGTAAGATAAGTTAAAAGAATTAGCATTATCTCTATGTGTTCATACACAGCAAAGTATTGACTTCTTCTTGGCTTACTAGATTAATTGATGCCATGTAGTTGGATGTTACAGTATGAAGTGAGACTGATAACCAAAATCACCAAATGTAATTAATAAGTGGAAATCGTACAAGAATAATGCTCACAAAAGCTGTTGTATTCCCTTCTCTAATAGATTTCCCATTTTATAAATAAACCAAATAATCATTGATAGTAGTTTATTTAAAAGTAACTTTTTTTATTCCATCGTTTGGTTTATAGAACTTTGATACGAAATTTGTAATGAACCACAAACGTTTTCCATAGTAAACCGATCACGTCGCACAGCATAATCCTTTCGTATGAAGTTAAAGGTCACAAAAATACACCGATGCCGTCACACAACCGGAAAGGAAAACCGGAAATGCAAAGCAGCAGCTCCAACTGTTTACATATTCCATGGGAAACAAGAAAAAAACGCTTGTGTTGCCTAGTTCTGCTGTGAGAAAGTGTCTTCCAACCGACAAAGGTGGTGATATTTTCTTCTTTTTTATCTATTGTTTCTCTAGGAGACAGTAGCAACGAATAGGGGGAAATAGAAAACAAACTTGTTTATTGGAAGTTCTGCTTTTTTCTGTTCTTGTCGAAGGTCCTACAGAGGGCAACCGTTACTGTCTGTCTGTGTTGAGTAAGGAAGCTTCATGTTCTGAGTTTAAGGTATATGTTTGTTTTTTTTTTCGTTTTCGGCTAACTTTATCATGTTAAAGATGAGACGGGCCGAGATGGTATGGGAATTCAATTCGAAAGACTATTGACATCCTTTCTTGTGGATAGTGTGATCAACCATTAGGAGCAATGTCGTGGATAATTTCTCCATATATCAATAAAACATGATGAAGGATCAGAGAGGATCGCGGCGAGTGTCGTTGCGATCACTTTCCAGAATAGGAAAAATGTATGAGATTGATGTTTCAAAATGGGAAAGTTTTGACATTGTTGGAATAGCTGCTGGGTTGCAGCTAGAGGGCGATACTTTCGTGTACTTTGTGCTCACCGGGATTGCTTAAAATGTGACGCAAACATCCCAGAATATACAGCAAGATAGCTTTCTTATACAGGGAAAAAGGAAGTAAAAGCGAAAGAGCAAAACCACTTTTAAATATTTGTATATACGTAAACGATGCAGGAATCGAAGAATAGACTCGAAAAAGAAGGACGAAAAACTGATTCACCGACGACATCGCATCCTCCGCTGAGTCCTATCTGTGATCTTGCTTCAGGCTACCGAGTAACTGGATTTGGACCGGATTTGGAAATTTTGAATTACAAATATTTCTTCGTTTAAGGCTTTTCCGGATAGGATATTCAGTAAGATTTAGAAAACGGTTATTCTAATGCAAATAGTTTGCTACATAAATCGATTGAATTGAAAAAAATGAGCAAACAACAAAGTAAAATATTTGTACATGCTGGGCCTCCAGCCTACAAAATTCCTTCAGCAGGTTGATGTGCCGCAGCAGTACCCCGTTGTAATTATTATGCGAAATTTACAACCTACCTCCAGCAGTGCTCGTGGCACACGTAAATAGTCCCCAACTTGCAACTGCAATTGCACGATCTGCCTTAAATGCTGCGTCCTTTGCGCCTACTCTCGTCATTGTTTTCACTTACTTTATGGCCCATCACGACGACGCGCGTATATTAAACGGGCAATTTCTTCTCCACGCATATATGCACCATTATTTCGCAATTTATGTGCATCTTTTTTATGTGCCTCACTTCTTTATGCCTTATGTGTGTGCGTGCGTTTGTTTGTATGTGTATTGCAGCAGGATAAAATGATCCACTCTTTCGCGGGTTTCGTTTTGTTTCTTTTTAGTTTCCTTCTTTACAATCACACTGTTCACATACATCGCGTCTGGTTAAACTTTTCCCTAGTTGTATTGTTTTCGTTTTTGTTGAAGATAAAAAGCTTTGGTAACTTTCCTACTCGTTATGAACAACTACTACTACTCGCTGTCCCTTTTGTTTCACCCTTCGAAACTGTCTTTATTTGAGAAATGGAATCAATAAACATTTTATCCTTCTTTTTTTTTGTCAGAAACGAGAAACGACCCGAAACACTTCTCCTGTGTGTGTGTGTATGTGTGTGAGTGTCTGTAAGGCGTTGTAGGGCTTTTAGTGAAAACGTGCGACTGCCCTTTTTATTTTCGCGACGGCTCGAAGCCATAAACTGATGAGAAAATGATCAGAAATGAGGTTAAATTTTTTTGTTGCATTTATGAAACAAACCAGTTCGGTTTGGGGAAAGTATTTTTTTTGTTTCGCAAAAACGAGCTAAATGCACAAAAGAAACTTTAAATAGTTGCATCCTCCTCCTGTGCGTATTCATAAAAAATGGAATCCTTGCACATAAAAAAGAGAAAGTACTTTTTATTCACAATTACCTTTACTACGTGTGAGCAATAATTGTGGGAGCAAAATGTGCACAACACCGTGGATTCGTACCAAAAAGAAGAAAAAAAAATTTAGTTAAAACATTATAGTAATATTTTGTATGGTTAGGATTAAATGAACTTAACCGGGTAGCATTAAATAAAATTCACGATCATGTATCCTCCATTTTGTGTTAGTCTTAAGCACGCTCCAGGGTGTACGGTGCTTCTCTCTGCATCCCTGTGTGCTGGTGACCGTGTATTCGTACCAAACATTCAGCCGAATGTCCCAGCGTTAGGCCATGATGGTAAGATGCATTCGTTCGATGAAATCATGGTCCATTGCACGTATCCTTTATCCGCTTTTCTTCGTCTTTCATCGAGACTTTTCATCCCTCGTCATTACACGATGTTTGTGAGGTGTTCTACATCTCTGTTGATTGCTTGCTGCGAATTGAAATCCTCATGACGAACTTGCTCTTCTGATGCATTCCAAACAGCAAATATATATTTTATTTATTTTATTGTTTTTATTTGATTATTTAATCGATTATGACAGCTGCATAGCCGTATTGTCGACACCACGTGTGTCGATGTAATAGTTTAAAATATACAATATCTAGAAGGCAGTTTCTCTTTGTATTTTGTTTTATTCCGGGCATAAAATATAATTTTGGTGAGTTCGTTTTGAGTAGGTTTATTTTTCCAGCATAATTATTGTTGTACTACATAAGTTTCATGTGCTTTGTGTGATTTATGAACAATAATATTTGTGACAAAATGTTGGACGTATTACTTTCACGATAGTATTTCAATTACTTATTACATTATTCATGTAAATATGGATTTTAGAGTGATCCGATGGCAGAGGCGATTGCGGCACCGGTCTTCAAACGGCAGGACGGATGATCGAATTCCATCTGGACCGTAGTGAGGACAGACTATCCAACTACGTAGTATTAATAAGTCTAGTAAACCATTATATGACCGGCATTACCGAATAGGCCGTTACACAAAGCAAGAAGACGGATTTTATGTATCGCACCAATGAATCTCGCTTTAAAAAACAGTTAATAATTTTTCTGAGAATTATGAACATTAACTTTAAAACAACATGTTCCTGAAACAATCCAAAGCTAAAGTAGCTTTTTTATATTTTCTAACAATAAATTACGGCATTTCAATTTAAATTGATATTTCTCGGAATTCGTTCGTCTCAACACATTCCGTTTACCGCAAAACCATTAACAATTCCATCCCTCCTCTCCTATGTAGGGCTATTCTTCCTTTTCATTGCCCCATTGCACAATGCTGTACTTTTATCCTTGCCGATTGAAGGACAAAGCTCGACTGCAGATACTCACACAGTTATACGCTTCCTGCCGGCAAGTGTCCTAGAAATTTCATTCGGCAAGAAAACACTGTTTCAATCCGAAGTTGGGTTGCTGATTTAGTACTTATCTGCCCGCTTCTAGCCAACCGAGATATAGGTATGCTTCTATTGCCAATGTTCCTACATATCCTGCTGCGTTTGTGTCTTTTTTCTTTGCTGTGCTGGGCTGGCATGTTTCCTCGGTTTCAAGGCTTTGCTGAGCTTTGCCATTTTTCTGACAGTTTCAGCTAGTCATCATGATGTAAAATTTTGCTGCGTCTACCGACCATTCTGCAACACGATGGTGGTGTGTTTCGTCCCTATGTTGCTTTGTAAATTGTCCTCCTTCTACATTTTCCCAGTCCAGATGGGCTAGTGTATTTTGTGTGTGTGTGTGTTTTTGATGGTGGCCGCAGTTACGCAGAAGAGGGAGAGTGTCCTCTGAATTCCAGAACTTCCTTTAACAATCAGATATACCTCGTCCCGTCTTTGACGGTAATGTCTTTTCCTATCCCAGGAACGAACCATTTTGCTGCAGTGATGAACGATTTCCCGTTCTTACCGTATGCCGCAAAGGGGGGAAAAGACTCGTTTCTATTAACATTTTCTTTTCACACTGCAAAGCATATCGCTTTACGTTCTATTGAGGATATACACTAGCTACGGTGTTTCAGTTCTTTTAAAAACTCTGTCCTTGCTCTATGTGTGCATTGCATGTAACGTACACTCACTTTGTTATTTCATTTTTTTTTCATAGGCATGATTTGACAATCTTCTATTTTTAATTCGTTTCAGATTGATGGTGTCCCGCAGCTCAACATTAAGTAAGTATGTTCGCAATGAATAGTCAAATTTATGCATGTATTATGATTCTTTATTTGTTTTACTGCAATACTAATTAGGAAATATTTTTACTTTTATCTGTAAGTGATTCTTCAATGGAATGATATAAGTTGATTAGTAACTATTATTCGGTACGCAGGACTGACTATCTTATAACGGATAAATACAACTAAAGCAAACCAGAAATGACAGATCAAGGCTTCTCAAGGTTGTAATTAGAGTTGTGCCAAAAGAATTCGGTTCTTGGGGAAGAACGAACGAACTGCGCTCTTGAAAAAGTGAGAACGATTCTTTTCATAAAACATCAAATATCTGGTTTTGTGTTAACTTGAAGTGATGAAAATTTGCTTCAAGAACTATGCGTCGCACTTGGTTTTTCATCACAAAAAAGAACTGAACTAGTTCGTTCTTAGAACCGCGCGTCGCATTTTGGCTTATAAAAATGAGAAAAAACCGAAACAGTACGCTCAAAGACCCGTTCTTTCGTCTTTGTCATATAAATATGGAAAAGAGGAAAGAGTTCGCACAATGGTTTTTGTACACTAATTAATGAATATGAGGAAGAAGTTCATGTAGTGAAAACTAGCCATTTCTTGAAACTAGCTAGCCAAACTAGCCATTTCTGAAACTACTAGCCATTTCTGGGGACTAGTTTGAAAAACTAGCCATTTCTGGGGACGTGTCAGGGACGGCTCTTACAATTCGGTCAAAGTTTACAGTGATGCACTTTAACGCATTAAAGAAGCTTAACCGATTGTTTAAAGAGCAATAAAATATAAGAAACAAGATAAAATCCATAATCCACAATCCATTAAGGTGGACAAATCAGTCATCAAAATAAAAAAGACTCAAATTAGCAGGCATTCAGGCAAAACTAATCTGAGCAGAAGTGCAACTGCAACTAAATTATAACAGTAGTAATTAACAATAACAGTGCCACATAAATAATTAAATATGTTCGCGAATACTGCTTTGCTTTACATTACTTTGACTATTGTTATTCAAAATTAAGAAAGGTAATTCAAAGAAAAAAAGAGCGATTTTTTTTCAAGAAGAACTGGGTCGTTTTTAGTTCACTAAAAGAACCGTTATGCCCATCTCTAGTTGGAAAATCCCCTTAAAGAGAAATATCGATTTTCGCATAAAATTGAAATTCAAATAAAAAGCTATTCTCAAATATGAGCTTATACTAAATTTTAGCTGTAATTTATGTTTCGATATTGCAACCTTATTGTGGGTGGTTTAAATTAAAATCTTTGTCAACGAAAAGAGGCTAACCTATGAGCGCTTCAATCGTTTTACTATGTTGAGACAAACATCTACCTACAATGGACGGAGACAAGTGACAACACAGACAGTGGAATACCATTAACGTTTAATTATCTCTCCAGGGTCTATTAGGTTTGAAAATAAATTGTAGAAACGGTAATGCTACAGTTTTTGCTCTGTTTGCAATGGAACGCGCAATGAAAAACACAAAACAAAACAAAAAACTGAAAACTTCAATGTGAAGGTGAGCCAACAGTGCAACATGTGACACACTCGGCCGAACATGGCGGGTTCAGCAAATAGGCATCAGCTTTATGTGGTGCGCCAATTAGTGGCTTACAATGCCGACTAGCTAGTTTTATTGTTGTACCGCACATTGTCGCGAATGCTAGGGTGAGAGGCGTGTTGTTCGGGGTGTGTTGTGGTGATGTTATGTTTGTTGCACCCTTTCGGGCAGTGTCCGTGCTGCTCTTAAAGACCGTGTTTTTTGTGTTTTGCATCCTCGACAGCAGCTGATTCCGATTTCTTTTGATCGCCCGAGAATGCATTAATGTCCTTTTCCATGGGTTCGCAATTTTAATGATACTAGAGCTGCTACCGGTAGTATTCATTAAATTTCTAATCGGGTAGGGCAAAGGGCTGGTCATCGGTTGCTGATGAGTATTTCTTTTACCAAGAAAAGAGCTTTGCCTTGTTCAATTATCATAATCGATCAATTTCTTCCCCTTTCTTTTTGGTATTTGTAATATGATTTAATTTCAATGCAGAGAATTTAAGAGCTTGATTTGATCGCTTTTAAGATTTGTCTGTCCTTTGTAGTTTGTACACCCCAATATTGTAAAGTTGATTTTTTTTAAATCATAAAATTTTGTTATTTGAATATTTTTAGATTTTTTTTTTTTTTTTGTTATTGTATGACGGCCTGGCCGTATTAGACTTAGTTTACCACGTAGCAGGATAGTCAATCACTGCTACGGGGGAGCGGGTCCGGATGGGATTTTGGTCCCGGTCTGTCGTGTGAGAGAGCAGCGCCGATACCACTACCCCACCGGGCCGCCCCAAATATTTTTAGATTGTTGCTGTCTAAATCTGATTTTGAATATTCCTCTATGTTCAACCTATGTAAGCCGGTCTCAATTTCTACTCTCAAAAACATGTAACCAGAAAAGAAGTATATCTAAAATTACAATTTAAACCAATTTTTGATAATTCCATGAAAACGTCCTCCACCGATCACCATCATGATCGTTATTATAATTTGCACCATCACAAAAATAGGAAAACCACGTTTTGTAAACGGTCGTGATGAGGCGATAGCCGAAGAATTTAGCAGAAAAGTTCTTTTTCGGTACTGTATCCTTTTTTTTCTCTCTCTCCAGTTGCTAAATCCCTCTGATCTTCTGAGACCTGTTCATGTGGGAAACGATGCGGCTGTTCGTGTGTCCTGTGTGTTCAGTTTCGCATTTTGGAGGGACAAGGGTGCGTGGGAAGATATTCTTAAGCCTTCCATCCAAAGTTCCGATTCTCGCCCGTGTTATTGTGCCTGCACGTTTAATACTTTGACCGGTTCTTCTTTGGATTGTGTGTCTCGCGATCCCGACCCATCCCTGAACCGAAGATCAATCTGCTGTGTTCAACTTCAAAACTCCCACGACCCGCGCGACTCGGCTATGGATGACTTCACCGAAACGGGGGGAAAAGGAAACGGAAGAGAACGAAGGAATGTTTTCTTTTTCATCTTCATGTCTGCAAAAGTTCTTCATTTCGTGAAGGTCTCGGCCGTTCTTGGTGCACGAGAGAGATGACGGATCAGTAGAATGAGTGTTTGTTCGTTGTAGGAATGATCATCCACCACTGCATGAGATCGCTGCGTAGTCGAATCGTGTGTATGTGGGTCTGGGAAGAGCTCATTAACAACACATTATTTTGCAACGAAAAAAATCAACTCCCACCATAAAATCACGTCGAAATGTTAGTTCTTACGCGACCTGATCCGTAGCTGATGGCGTTGTGAAGTTGATTTTAGGTCGTGACTTTCGGTTTCGCATAAGAATTTCACTGCACTTCTTCCGACGATTTGCACAATCTGCACTATCTGGTGTCCAGCGTTCGTCCCGGTAAAATCCCTAGGACGATCAATCGTGAAACTTTTCTGATTATGGGTCCAGATGTTTCGACGATGTGGATAATCTTCCATTTTTAAATCGCGTGTGAATTGTCAGTATGTTCTGTTTCTATTTTTTGGAAGGACTCAAACATGAGGGAAGCAATTGGGATCGACCCGATCCTCCAAAGAAGAACAGAAATCCAAATCAGAAAAGATCGCATTTCCCACGTCGTTCGGAAAAAATCCCACGCCCTTCTGTAGCTGGTGGGAAGAAAAGGAGTCTTTCGACGATTTGTGGGAGCGTTTGATGTGTGACCCCTTTTGGTAACAGTTTCTCGTTAGCTTCTGTTCGTTCGTAGGGATAAAATACGTAAGACGATTAGCTCTGCCGAAAAAATCAGTTGGTGTGTGAAGATGAATTTGGGACGCAACCAAAATCCCAACCGAATTCAAACAGGTAATCCTACCTGTAGCTGTCCTGGTTGGCGATGATAGTCTGCGAACGAAGTAATGAAAATTTTGGGATAGTTTCGTTTGTATCGGCTAGTGCGCTCGCGCCATAAAGCAAATGGGTTTAGTGTTATTTGTTTTAATTAAATATTCAAATATTTCAAAAATGTTTCAGATCTTAATCAAGGCTATTTTTTCCCACAGCATAATCGCTACTAAAAAGATAAATGACACGCCCGCTTTGGAAGCAACTCTCACAAATCTGGATATGGTTTCTGGTTTTCATCGCCTGTGTTGGTAACTGTCATTCCAGGCAATGTTAAACCCTTCATCTTTGGGTTATTACTGATCCTCTTCTACTGGTTGTCTACCACATTCTTCAGATTCTACGCTCTTGGTTATGGTTTTCGAAGCAGCAAAAGCGGGAAAAAGATCAATCGGTTCATGCTCATCTCTGTTTCTCCATTTTGCCTTTTCCCATTGGAATCTGATGATTCTGTGAAGATGTGAGATTTTATTTTTGTTATTAGCCTGACCTCTCGCCGGTACAGGTAAGATGGTGCAGTAACGTGGCGATCCATTCTCATCATTCTAAGCACACAGCTAGAACGAACATTTGTTGCCCATTTACTCTACATCCTGAAGAACAAAGGGACAAGCTTTGCTCATATACACAGTGAGTTTGATAACAGCCAAAACTCTCTATATCAACCTGTCTTACAGCATCGTGCACATCCACAAATGCATTCTCTCACTAGTGGTAGACCCGGTGACCCTCGACAGCAACGACCTTCTCAAGATCAGACCACTCTCTGGGATGCTTAACGCGTTTGCCGTCTCGGGATCCCCGGTATGCCTGTAGGAGATTCCGACTGTTTTCTATTGAAAACTATTCCTCGTGCTTCCTTTCGTGTTGTTTCGTTTTGTCTCAATTGTAAAGATTTCATCCCGTTCAGCCTCTTCTAGAATCGCCTATCCGAAGATATCCGCAGCTCATCCAGACGTAAATCTTTTCGGCAGCGATATTTTTCCACGACCGTTTGTGCCCACTTCAGGTGCTCACTTCAAAGACACACCTCCAAGGGTCGGGCTGGAACGATCCTACCAATATATATGGGTGGACGTCTACGTATATTTTTTGTTGTGTGTTACACGCCAAACCAAACAACAGGCTTCGATTCTGAAGCAGTGAGAATGAACAGACCAAAAGCAACAGTTCCCAGACGAAGCCTTCCCCATATCTCGACGTCGTGCAGGCTTCCCGCAGTTTGATCGTTCCTCCATTTCTGTTTTCTTTTGAAAGCTCACACAAGTTCACCGCTTACCATGGTCTGCCTGGTCTGGTCTGCTCGGCCATCATCCCGTGATATGATGCTTTACGCTTGGTCTGCTCCATGCGTTGGTGCGTTCATTTTCTACGATCGTTAAGATGGAATCCCATGGTACGGTGTAGAAAATTCTGCCAAGAGGGGGGGGGGGGATAAAAAAACACATATAATGGGGCAAAAATGGTGGAAGAAATTCCACAAAGAACAAGTCCTTCCCGTCCAATGACGCGGTCGCGGATTTATATGGGTGAAGTTAGATGTCAGATTTTTTAAAGCTCACGGTGACGCGCGCTGAAATATTCAGTTCCCCCGTCCAGCCCGGGGTTCGTTGTCAATCGTTGTGCAATGCTCCCCCGGAACTAGTTGGAACGGTTTCTCACAGCCCTTCCCCGGTATCTTGTGATTGATGATCCTCAGACATGTGAGAGACGGTATGGGAAGGAATGGCAATATAGCAAACATAGAGTTATGTCCGTTTTCCCACCGACAAACGTAGCGATCTACAACCGTGCGTCCAAATTTGGTTGTGGAAAGTCATGAAGTCGTTTGCGCAATGGAACAATTGGTGGTGAGACACCAAATAGCTTCATAAAACCGTCGACTTGATATTATCACATATGTTTTTAAGTTTTTTTTCCAATCCCACTTAGGATGGGAGAGTGATTCAGCCGGCTTTGCTCCCGGTGGTTGTTAAATTCAGTAAATTGCGTGAGAATGCATTCAAGATCATATTATGCCCAAGCTTGCACGTTTTCGTTTGAAACACTGGAAGGTTAAGAGCGTCAAGCGCTTCGGACACCCAAATCGTGATGGACATCCCGGTATATGGGCATGTTACTGTTCCGCGTGGCCAGAAGAATAATTTCAATGTCATTCCGATAGGGCTACGGGATCTTTTCACGACCCTTCTTCTTGACCTAGGTTACCGTGCCGCGAGTTGTATGCCATCGATGTCCGGTGTGGAAGCGATCGTGGGAAAATGGCAACAACATGTGTGCACCGTCGAGTCATCATGGAAGGTCAAACAATCGACCAGACATTAGCTAACAAAATGGCTAGTTAAGTATGTGTACCGATGGCATCAAGCGTATCTAAAGGAAGGGTTGGAAGGGTTGAAACCGAAATTGATGAAAAGGAACATTAATACTAATACTGAAACTGGAATGCATAGTTTTTAATCATTTTCAGGAAAACATTTTCTCTGCTTGTATGGTAATTTTTTTAATGCACAGTCACTTGAAAAAGTGCTGCTAATCGATCATATCATATTCGTACTATTGCGTTCGATTTTCATTCCAGCTATAAAATTCCTCGGACAAGGACATTTTAGACATGGAAGCAAAAAAAATCAAAATAATACCACAAAATACGCCATTACGTCGTCGTCACCGTATCCGGCGGGTACCACTGGTTATAAATTAAGTTAATGATCCAAAGGTGGAAGGTAAAATGAAGAGATATATAATCATAAGTCGCCGGGACTCAGCAACGTATCAAAATAACCTGAAGAAGGATCGACAGACCGATAAGACGACGAACGCAATCCTTGTCCCGTTTATGCCATCCTTTTTGATGGGTGCGCCCATAACTGTAGCCGTTTGCCGTACCATACGAAGGCTGTTCCGAATGCCATTTCCAGTTCCACTGTGTAAGAATTTCTCACATGAATTATACCGGTCTCCATAAGAGATACACGTGTGTTTATGTCACGATGGGAACATGAAGGGAGCCTTTTTCGATAGGGATTCGAAAAAAACCCTCGATCTCTTTTTTCATTTTTGACAGCCAAATAGCTACCAACATATCATGTCATTATAAAAATCATAGTGATCTTCACGATCATAATCGTTTCAGTGGAGCCAGTACATCAGAGATGTTCTGGTCTCCCACTGTATCTGATTGCTGCTTTTGGACATGGGGGCTGCACTTCCGGTGATGAAAGAAGAAGGAAGGAAACATATCGTTTGAGAAAACAAAAACAGACGACATCAACCAGCAGGAAGCGAGAAACTTCTTTCACACTCGTCGCATGTAATGTAATGCGGAGGTTGACTTAATTTCTCCTTCGCGTTATTCAACTCAGAATCAAGCGCAGACTCGTTAGTCCGGTTTCCCTTTACTTCTCTTTTTTTTTTGTCCCTCTATGGAAGCACAGTTCAGAGACACAGACGGTGACAAAGGATAATAAGTGCATGCTCTGGGAGGCGATAGTAATTATCTTTTGCGAGCTATAGCCATTGGGGCAAAACTAAGGGATGTGCCAATTCGGTATTTCTCGAGGAAGATAAATTGATCATTAATTAAATACGGGTCGCAAATGATCGATCAATGAAGCCGATTAAGCATAATGGTAGATCTGCAATCAGATTTTTATCTTTCTCCGGCGGAATATGATTGATCGTTGTGCGTTGGCTGTGTTAAAAGAAGGAAATTTTGTTTTTTTGGTATGATTTGGAACGATAAACAACGTTGCTGAAGTAACACGACATTCGGTTAGGAATGTTTGAAAAGTGTTTTAACGCTAGTTTAAACCATACGATGACCATATGTGGTTTTGGTTAGTTTCCATTCGAATCATTTGTTTTGAAGGGACACCCGAAAAGAGATCCAACAAAAAATCTCTGCACCATAATAGCAGTAAATTGGAGTGAAAGATAAGCTCGTTTGTGTGTAAGAATAATTTATTATTTTATAAGTTCTTCTCTCATCCTTCCGTAGCATCCCATCTCGCATCATCCGCCATCCCTTCTTTCGCCGGTCTTCACATTTGCTTCGTCTTATTCGTGTGTAGGTTCTCCGTTTCCGTTCTACCCCGTGAGAAGCAACGACTTCTCGTTTTGCCTCCGCCTGCCCGAAGCGGCTCGTAGTATGTTTTGTACGCCGGTTATCTCACGGTTCATTCGCGCCACCACCAGCGCGTGTGAGAGTATGGGTAGATCACGGAATAGACGCGTACAGCCTCTTGCTATGCCTCTTTGGATGTGCTGGCACGCCGATACCTTCTTCGCGATCTTGCGCGTCCCTGTTTGCGCTTCCAACATCACCACCGGTTGCTATCTCTTCGATTGTCGATCGTTACATTTGTTACTATACATACATACGTCTCCTGTTGCTTCTCCGATTCTCTCGTGGACCGCATCCTTTGGACCCTTGGGATGTTTCTTCATACTCTTCCTTTCTTTCGTACGTTCGTTCATGCGTACCACGTTTGTCCGTTGTGTTTGGTTTTTGATCGTGAGAAAAATATGGGTAACGTGAGATTTTTCCTCCGGCACTACCCAACCTCCGATACCCATTTCTGGCTGCAACTGCTGGTGGTGGTGGTGTGCGTCTGTCTTTGCAGACGCGGTATTTTATTCTTCTGTTGTTGCCCGTTTTGTTGCGTATTTTCAGCCTATTGGACGTTGTGCTATCTCATCAGTCACACACACACACACACACATACACACACAATATTGTTACGGTATACGTCGACGATTTGCTTGGCAATGCGGTAAAATTCTTTTACGAAGGGGCATGGAAAACCACAAGAAATTGCATAGTTTCGTTTATAGTTTTGAAGTTGATCTATCTTCGTTTAAATTCCATCTCGTATTTGTGTGAGAAAATCATATCGTTAAAAGATCCGATGGTAGGTTTGTGAATTTATAGAGCATTTAAGTGAATTGTCTTTTAATGATGGGTTGGTGAACCAACGTGATCAGAAAATAATTAATATTTCCAATGAGTGTATGCTTGTATAAACCAAGAAATGTTTTAGGATAGTATCCTAACTACAATGGTACAGTGAAAATATGTTGAAGTAACCTATTAACTTATATTAACTCAATTTATTTGAGCTCTAATACAAGATACCGCAATCCATTGTGCAAGTGATGTCTTATCATACGCGATGGTACCTTCAGGCTATAGAACACATTTTTATAATACATTTATATCTCGACGGCTTGATAGATGTGTGGCTTAATCGCACCTATTGCTTTTTGATTCCCTTTACGCACACAAGCATTATGTCCATCTTTACTAAAGAAAATATGTGTGTTTTGAACATAAAAAGCACCGCCCGTCTGTGTATACGCTTAGAACCCCTCATCTTAAGCCGATTATCCGCATTTGCATGATGATAAGCACGCTAGAAAGGAAGCCGCTTTCCTTCTGTGTATGCATTTTCCTGCCATGTGGTTTTTACCTTTTGCGTGTGTGTGCTTTAACTAGAAGCAGAAGAGTGTTGCCTTTAACTAGAAACATCGCGTGCACGAACGAAGTTTTGTGGGAAGGAAATTCAGAAAGCCTTCCACCTACATCATCTTACACTCGGAGCAGCACCTTCCTAGCAGTGAGAGAGGAAAAAAAATATTAAACAGATGATGATGATCCACTTTACTTACCGGTGCGTCTCTTCGGGCTATTTTTTATCCACCCTCTCCGTCTCATGTTGCAGAGGGGAGGGTGGATAAAGCACACACACTCCTGGTTTTATCGTCATACTCAGGTTTTACCTTCCTTCCTTCACGACAGATGGTGGTGGTTTGCGAACACATCGGCCCCAAACCGACTGACCGAAAAGCCACACATGTACACGCCAGAGCACTGCTTCGATTATGTTCCTCCGAAAACAGGTGCTCTGCCAGCAGAGCAAACGCGTTCGCTGTAGCTTTATAGTGCATATTTACATAAGCCAATGACCCGCAGAGTAAGGTTGGCGGAGCTGCACCAGAAGCGAACGATTATTCGGTACCTTCTGTGTGGTACCGATGCGCAAGCGAATGGTCAGAAATCCATGCCACATCCATTGGTCCAATGAGGGGGAAACCCCCATTGTGGAAGTCGACCTCACCGTAAATCATGTACGAGCCAAATCCATGCTCGTTTGTGATGCACCTGGACCTGGACCGGCAAATATAGGATGTTAAAACAAAAGCACCATAAGGGCCAAAATCCGCCACAAGTCTGTAAATGGCAATATATGTTTTGTTTCGTTTCATTCCCGCCAAACGAGTGACGAGAGAGTGATGAAAGAGAATTCCAAAGGGCTGGTGGCTCTATTATCCTGGTTCGGACACTGCAAAATTTCTACCAGCATCATTCTTTCCCGAAAGGAAGTCGCTCATTTGCAATGGAAAGAAATGGAAAGACAACACGAAGAAGAGGAAAACATGCTGCGCACAAAATTCCTTCACACATTTCAACCTGCGCCAGGTCCGCACAAGCTTCCATTTCTTTTTCACGGTTGCAAACCCTTCATTGGCCTTCTCGCTTTTTCCCGTTTTCTGTCCAACACCCAGCCGGAGGGGAAGGTTATAGGTACGGTTTCTTCAAATTTTAATGAAAAAAAACTTTTCGAACAAAAAAACACGAATCCGGCCAGGATGAGATGCGATGTGGACTGAACATCCGGTGCAATGCGGTGTGGAACAATTTGTCTTCTTTTCATTGGTATTTTCACTGCTCGATCTTGCAGCATCCAGCCTCATCAGCTGTGCGTGTCTGGATGTTGCTGCAGCTGTCGAAACGCTTCTCCGTGTGCCCGTCCAGAGGCAATAGAGCGGGAGCCGTTTTAGCTTCCCAGTAATCAGCTGCGACGACATTACCTTTTCGACGCATTCCCGTTGTGCTAGTTACGTTTTTTCCCCTGTATAGAAAACCAGCTTCCTCCCAAAGCTGAATGTCCTTTTTTCTGTGCAAACCAGCAAAAAAAAGATCCTTATAAACGATTCCCTCGATAAATGCCTGCAGGGTCACCATAAACATGAGGGACAATTCGATCCGAATGTATGGTGAACGTTATCTCGGACACATTCGACACGCGGACAGGTAGCCGCAGCTTTACCGGGAGTGTGCTCAATCGATGGTCATCACACACACCGTAATCATTACCGACCCGAGCGTGGTGGTGCGTTGTTGATATGCATTTGCGATGAGGATAATTACAGCTGTTTTTTTTTTCCTGTCTTACCCCGGAGGTTCAGTCATTGTTTTGTATTCGTGTTGCATTTTCTTGCTGCCATGCAAATTGATTACACCCGTATGCTCCCAACAGCACCGTCAGCATCCTTCGGGGTGCGCATTATTTTAAGAAACCGCCTTACAAAAACAATGAACGCGCTGCTATTCAAGGCAGCTATTTTGTATGTTGAGTGGAAGATGAAACGTATTGTAATGAATTAATTAAAATGCAAAAAAATCCGAATTTTAGAAAGCCCTTTACAAGAAGCTAGTGTACACATTACCACAAATATGGTAATTTAATGTAAAAATATAGCCTCCAGGAAACTGTTTGTTTTCTTTTTTCATAAACCGGATTGTATTTAGCAGGGAGAAAGATAACTCATCTACCAAATTGCTCTTCGGTTGTGTCTCTTTTAGGCGGCCATTGATATGCTCGTATACCGTTTGGCATTAGAAATGAATACGATCCGATCGTTCGTTCCCTTTTTTTTTTGTTTTGCAGCCGTAATGTGAAACTCTCTGTGGTTGGTGTGGTTGCAGTTTTGGGCTTCTCTGCAGATGTGGCTAGTGATACGCATTTTTTCACCAATCGTCTGTTGCGGAGATTTGTTTTGTTCAGTTTATTATACGCAACGTAATGTTGAACAAAATAACACCCGCCAAACAGCAACAATGGCTTTGCCACATGCATGTGGTACTAATTAAACAAGAAGAAGTATGAAACTCGTTTTTCCTGATCATAATCAAGGTGTAATGCGAAAACAGAACCACTCTTCTTGCTCTCCTTGGGTGGTGATTATGAACGACTTTAAAGTAAAGGGTAACCACAAATTTGCGCTCCATTTTTTGTGAGCTGGTGGTATGATTGCCATTTACTTTACTTATATTCATGTCATATAGATTATCCTTCTAAAACATGGTCAAATTTTAAGACATGCATGTGTATCCCTGAAGGAGGATATATTCCAGGTTGTTTGGGACGACGAACTCAACTGAGGATGAATTCTCGACAGTACTTACATTATACATATTAACAGCCAATTTTGCAACGGTTTTGGTTGAATTACATATAAATATTGTTTAATCAATCAGGGCTGATCAATCAGGTGATTGAATTTATTCAATACGTATAACGAGACATGTGGAGGGGACAAATATCATCGAATCTCCTTTGCATGACCCATTGTCGCAACTTTAAATTACGTGGCAATTGGTTCTACTCAGCTATGGTTCTTTTTTTCCTTTCGCAAAGAAACAACATCAACTACGCATTAATCGCCACGCAAAAGATGCGATGCGTACGGTAGGTTACACACCAAATGCGATGACGTCGTACGTACTACGACGATGCCGTTACGCATGAGTATGTGTTTGTGTGATAGCGTATTTTTGTGGTTTAAATAGTTTTTTCTTTACTTCTACTGTTGGGTCAATTCTGCAACCTGTGTATGCTTTTACTGATTGTAGACTTTTCCGCCTTTCTTTTGACCTCCACGGTGGTTAGCGGGGCAGCACATAGCCGCGGCATTGGAGGGTAAAAAGCATCAAATCAGCCTTTTGACGTTCTGCGGCGTTTGAGTTTAATTTTAGACCACCTTACTACTGATGCACCAACATGCCGTACCGGCTGATTGTGATGGTGATGATGATTGTGATGACGAGGTTGCTGATGTTGCACTTATGGCGCACGAATGCGCTGATGCACTCCGAAAACTGTGCTGTATTCTAACTGTGTCAGCAGCACCAACGTGGGATAGTAGCTTCCCATGTTCTGTGGTGCCCCTATAATGCCATGTTCGTGCAAATCTGCTGAGTGTAAACGCTGGGAAGGGCACAACTTGAGTGGATAAATTTTATATAATAAAAATGATTGGTTTACTTTACTTGAAAATATGCCATTTGAGCTATATTTCTGCGCTTAACAAAAATGGCTTTTGAGCACGATAATTTTATTATTCACTTGATCGACCGTAGAAGCAACCATATAGAAAAATTCTATGATATTACAGTAAATTCCATCCCGCATTGTGATGTTCAACTGGAATAATGATGCATTTTTATTGTTCTCTCTTTTTTTTAGCCCATAGTACGCCAAACCCACAGTGCATGCGAACGCGTTACGTTGTCTTTGTCGCCTTGCCGAAGAATGGCAGAACAATGTACCGTCAGCATTGAAGATAGCAAGCAGCAACAAGGAGAACCCGCCTCTTCCCATGACGTTAACCATCCCGCCAGTCCACTAAGCAGTATCAAATCGGCCACGTGCGTTGTGGCAACCAGTGCGACGATCAACGCCGACGACGAGCAGCAACGCACGGGGGAGGATGAGGGTAGTAACGATGGGACTAGTACACCAAGGACGACCTGCGAACATCGTTCCACCACCCCAAGCAGCGGTGTGACACCACTGTCGTTGGCCGGAGATGACAACGATGGGGTGAAGAAGCCTTACTGGCTGTATTCCTCCACCGAAGAAGATCGGACGCAGCATCAACAGCAACAGCAGCAGCATCATCATTTGCTACGCATGGATAGCCATGGCAGCGATGATATCGATGGCAGCCTGCGACACGAACCGGATCGACAGCAGTTGGATTGTTCCATCCTGCTGGAAACGCCCGCTCTAGAACCCGTGGAGATCAGCGATGTTGCAGTGAGAATGCAGAGCACCGATGGCATCGGTGAAGGAAGAATCGGTGCCGGTGGTAAGCTGGCGACAATCAGCGACAAGTTGGCGGCAGTTAAACCAAAGCGCCTCAGCGACGAATTTTTCTCGGCGGACGACGATAACGACGACGAGGACGATGATGATGATGAAGAGCGTGAGGAGGAAACAAAATCGAACGGACGAACCGTGCCCGACTGCAATACGATGGTAGATAGCGAGGCTCAGGCAAGTCTGAGTGAAATAAAAAATCTCAGTATCACCTGCTGCGGGAAACGGAAAGAATACGATGAAGATGCTGTTCGCAAGGAAAGCGTGCTGCGAAACGATGTCCGATCCAGCTTACATCCTTCCGGTTCAACGGATGCGGAACTGCTGCCGGTGCGTTGCGATGTTGCAAATCCAACAGAGCCAAAGATACCGGATTTTCGTTCGAATGAAAATGCCATCGAAGCACCGCTGGAACATCAGCAGCAAGCTGCAGCCGACGATGACGATGAAGAACTGCTACTGGACGATGTGCAATCGATGGACGCGATCGAACGGCGCGATTTCGAGCAGGAGGGTGGTTTTTTGATAAGAAACAGATCACTGATATCTGGCGATAGACTGAATTTAGAATTTTTAAATAACACAAATCCCCGTCCCCCGTCGAACGAGCACTCGCACCCAGAGCAACAATCATTATCGGAGGATGGGTCAGATGATGCCCCAGCGTTATGCGCATCCTCCAATCCCGCTGTCGAAGTTGTTCCAACGTCTTCTTCCTGCTCCTCCGCAACGGCGTGCACAGTGCAGAACACGAGAACGTCCGCGCAACATACGACCACTCCAACGAGCAGTAGATATCAGCACAAACATGATCCTCACCATCACCATCATCATCATCACCACAACCAACACCATCAACATCCTCGGGATGGTAAAACTGGTGGTAAAACGCTCGTCAGCAGCACTGGTAGCGATAGCTTTAGTAGTAGTTATAATAGGGAAACCGAGAACAATAGTACAACCAAGTTCGCAGTTAATAAGCTTACGAGGAACCTCTCCGCTAGTCTAGCTAATTGCAACGATAAAAAACATGAGCAGCAAGATGCCGTTACCGGTACCGGCACCGGATCCAGCACCACGTCTCCCATCTCGTCCTCATTTGCCACATCCTCCTCGTCCGCCTCATCCTCCTGCTCCTCTTCGAACTATTCGCTGTGCTCAGCATCAGCTTCAGGACCTGGCGATGAAGGTGCTCGAACCCTACCTGCAGATGCACCAGTCAGCAAGGAATGCAAACCGGAGCTTGCCGATGCCTTTTTGAATGCAAATTCTAACGATAGCGTATCATCGGATCGGTCTCTCTTTGGCGTTCATGCCACAGAAGAGGACACGACAATAACTGTGTCCGATGGGCAAACAAAGGAGGATACTCATACGCATCACGATCCTTGCTCCTCCACCTCGTCGACCGCGTCGTACTCATCCTCTTCCTCGCCGTCCCCTTCACAAACAACGACGGCGCAGCACAACGACGATGTGCCGATGATCATTTGCTCCTCTTCGGTACTGCCGCCAACCGCTTCGCATTCGGCCTCCTCATCGGTTTCGTCCGTTCACGAGGAAACCATTTCCGCGAATAGTAAACCTTTGTGCGATGGAGATTTTGATGAAGACGATCCTGAAGCGAACGTTAACGGAACGAAAATAACCTCAGCGGAACATTCTTCAACGTCAGCACCTTCTAGCTGCTCCGGACGAAGCGCTAAGGAGAACTCCCTCGATACGAACGGCAAACTGTCCTTCAGTTGTGCTTTTCCCAAGGAAGTTGGAAGAGTTTCGACAGCAGATGGTGTTGGCAAACAGTTGCTACCAACAACTTCTGCCCATGGCAATGTGCAACAGGAGGAGCAAGATGCCACATCGAAAGCTCGTACCAGTGGGATCGGTCATCAGTCTCAGCAGCACACCCAACATCACCATCGACGTCAGTTGCATCATCATCACCGTGCCGCTGGAGCTGGTGAAGGAACGATTGCAGCCTCATCGACTTCCTCTTCATCGCGCGTATTAACAGCCAATGGCTCGGTGCAAACTGGAGGCACAGCTGCTACACCGCGAGAGTCTAATCCTGTTCAGGAGGTTGTGGTAGCTCCGTCCTTCCATCAGCAGCGCGATGCCAGCACAAATACGTCTAATTCGCCCGAATGCAGCGAACCTGACATCGACGAAGAGGACTGGGCCGACTGTGAGGAAGGTACGGATGAAGAGGTGTGTACCTGTCGCGATTACACCGACGAGGATGGATTTGCTAGCAGTGAGGACGAGCTGCCATCACGGGATGTCGATCTCTCTAGCTATACGCATCTGGACACGATATCGGACGATCTGCTGCATGACGCACAAACGCCTCGGCTCCATCGTAAGCGGAAGCTAACGGAGAATCGAACTATACTGTATGGTGATAGCAACAGCCCATCAGCCGAATCGTTGAACTACAGCAGCCGCAAGCGCCTAGCACTCGATGGGTCGACCGTTACAACAACTGCATCAGCTACTACCGCAGCGAATGGTGGTGGGTCACCTGGATCGGCAACAGCAGCAACAACACCAAACACTCCGGCATCCACTGGTGTAACTCCTTTGTCCAATGGCGTTGTATCCACAACACCCCGATCCTCCCTTCGAAGTCCAATGAATGTATGTTTAATGTTGATCAACGGTAAACCCTTGAGTGCAAAGTTACTTATCTTTCTTTGTGTGATAAATTACAGATTATTACAACACCAACATCATCCACATTGGGAGAACGCAAGACACCGAGAACCATTATACCGACCAAAGATAATCCTCCTCCTGAACTAAATGAATGGTTGATGCAATTCCAGGTTAGTTGCTTTCGGTTTCTTAACGCGTTGTACGGCCGGATCATTTCTAGGATCTTCCATATTTGATTATTTTTTTTTCTTTTTGATTATTTTTTTCTTGTTAATTGCTTATACTTCTACTGCTTCAATTATCTCTCTTCCCTTCAATAGCGATGGACGCACGTCGAACGATTGTTGGCAGTGGATCGTTTAATCGAACATTGCGAACCAACACAGGTGCGCCACATGATGAAAGTCATTGAACCGCAGTTCCAACGTGACTTCATCTCGCTACTGCCAAAGGAGCTAGCGCTACAGGTATTATCCTACCTGGAGCCAAAGGATCTTCTGCGGGCCGCTCAAACCTGCCGCAGCTGGCGCTTCCTAGCCGACGATAACTTGCTGTGGAAGGAAAAGTGTAAAGAAAGCGGTATCGGCATCGAACCATCAACCGATCGTCCAAAACGGGGCCGCACCGGTAACATGCCACCGATATCATCGCCCTGGAAAGCGGCTTACATGCGCCAGCACATCATCGAAATGAATTGGCGCTCGCGGCCAATACGAACGGCGAAGGTGCTGAAGGGCCATGACGATCATGTCATCACGTGCCTTCAATTTTGCGGCAATCGTATCGTGTCCGGGTCCGACGACAATACGCTGAAAGTTTGGTCCGCCATCACGGGGAAGGTAACAGAAAACATTTACGGTTTTCCGTGTGCCGATAATTCACATTCGTTGTCGTCTATTTTTCAGTGCCTTCGAACGCTTGCTGGCCATACGGGAGGAGTGTGGTCATCTCAAATGTCGGGTAACATCATCATCTCCGGCAGTACTGATCGCACTTTACGTGTCTGGAAGGCCGACACCGGACAGTGCATGCATATACTGCATGGTCACACTTCCACTGTGCGCTGTATGCACCTACACGGCAACAAGTAAGTGTAACAGTAGTCTAATAGAAACATTTAGATGAATATCCCCACATAAATTAATTCAATTGATCTTTTTTTCTGTAACTTTCAAATACAGAGTCGTCAGTGGTTCGCGAGATGCAACATTGCGTGTATGGGATGTAAATTTGGGAACGTGTCTACACATGCTGGTAGGCCATCTGGCAGCTGTACGTTGTGTTCAGTACGATGGTAAGCTGATCGTTTCCGGTGCCTACGACTACATGGTGAAAGTGTGGAACCCAGAGCGTCAGGAATGTCTGCACACATTGCAAGGACACACAAACCGTGTTTACTCGCTACAGGTAAATGCGTAATGGATGCATAAAATAAAACATCATCTAACTAATGTTTTTGTCCCAATATCTTTCAGTTTGACGGTATTCACGTTGTTTCCGGTTCTCTGGATACTTCGATACGCGTATGGGACGCTGAAACTGGTTCCTGCAAACACGCACTAATGGGACACCAGAGCCTCACATCTGGGATGGAGCTACGGCAGAATATTCTCGTTTCCGGTAATGCCGATTCCACCGTGAAGGTTTGGGATATCATTACCGGACAATGTCTGCAGACACTTTCAGGTATGGTGCATAATAATCGAATTTGGTCCACAGATAAGTAATTTTGTATATTTTTTTTTAATGCAGGGCCCAACAAACATCAATCTGCTGTCACGTGTCTGCAGTTCAACTCCCGTTTCGTAATCACCAGTTCCGACGACGGTACCGTAAAGCTGTGGGATGTAAAGACTGGTGAATTTATCCGCAATCTAGTGGCACTAGAATCGGGTGGTTCCGGTGGCGTTGTTTGGCGTATTCGGTAAGTTTAAGCTTTTTTCCGGAAGGCGGAATATGACACGAAAAAAAAACATAGTATTTAATGGAATATATCTCCCGACTTCTTCCTACAGCGCAAACGATACTAAACTTATCTGTGCCGTTGGGTCACGCAATGGTACGGAGGAAACCAAACTGATGGTACTTGATTTCGACGTAGAAGGTGCCTGCTTGAAATGCTCATAATTTTTAAGATGACCCCTACTCTACACCACCACCGCTCAGCCGCTGTTTCTGCCGCTAACTGCTTAGCTTATTTAATTCAGTTTCACACTGACACTGTACGCATGCTCACCCCCGTAAAACAATCCGCGATACCATACCATAGGATAACACATTTAAAAACAAACAAACATACATACATTATTTGAACTTCATTTCAAGCTTTCTACTCTACAGTTTCCAATTCCGCCAGTTAAATGGTATTCAATAACTTTCGGGAGGGGAAATCAAGGTGAAACAACCCGGGGTCTGTAGATAGTATAGAAATTGTAGACATATACAGCAACCACGGCCCTGTATCGAACGATAACGGAGAACGTGTGGACTAACCATCGTACACATCAACTCTTTAGCACAAAATTGCAATGTTTCCTTCCAGAATACAGTGATGCGTTCCAGTGCCGGTTTAATAAGCAAAGATTGATATTGTAGCATCTTCCTGCTTACAGACCATGAAAGCAATATGTTCATTTACCATCCGTACTATTCGCTTTAGAGACAACCAAGCTCCAAACGGCGCGGTGCATTTATGAATCTTAATAATTGTTTTACTCTCTATTAAACGTATGCACCACTCAATCCGGTTGGTGTTTGTTTCGTTGGCCTGTAGGTCATGTTGAACAAGGCGAAACAAGATCGTTGATTTCTTTTTCTACTCAATCGATTTATTTACGATCTGTTTTACGTTTATGTTCTAGTTGTTTCGTTAACAACCATGTTTCTGTTCGCAATCAACCGTTAATGTTTTGTTTCAATTTAGAACGGAAATTGTTTGTCGTTATTATTGTCTTCCCTTATACGGTTGTCTCTACGGTGAACATAACTGTGCCGAATGAAGGAATAAGTAGGGTAGTTCCCATCGAACGAAGTTACAATACGCTTCGTATGGTTTACATCCGTGTGTTGCTGAATGTATTCTGCAGTTTTTAAACTAGCTTTCGCGAGCGCGTATCTTTCTGGTGTAACCATTTGGAACTGTATAAATTTTCCATGCTAAACAACGGAAACAGCCTGCACTAGATCGTAAACACAGAAAAGGTTGGGCAATGAAGAAAAAGAGAAGAACACTCAAGATAGCAAACAGCAACAATTCGTGGATAATGCTTTATTTTTATGTAACGTTAGTTTGTAGTGTAGTCAACAACAACAAACGGAAGAAAACCCCGAGATGAACATGTTCACTGAAGGCAATATAATAATAAAGGATTTGGTTGGCAGTGAATTATTAGGAAAGAATTCAAATAGCAAACAAACGCCGCTAAAACTCGTACATATAAATATACCACCCGCCACCAGAATCGAGGGACGGCGGAAAAAAAACAGAAACATTAATTCTAGTGCGTAAGGACACGTGGTCAGAGAGCGATCTAGTATAACCGATGAAAAGAAATAACACGTCCCGCACACCAATAAGTGAGGGAAGAGAGAGAGAGAGGAATACAAGTAAAGTAAAAAGGTGGGAAGAGATTTAGCGGGATGTAAACTCCTTAGGGCTCCAGTTACGTGTTCTCTCTCAACCGAAAGGACTGCCAGGGCAATGTAGAACGATTATTTTCCTAACATGTTATTCCACTGTTTGTTCCATTTTCTATTATTTGGTTATCGGAATTCAAAGTTTTCTTTCGCATTACCGTCGTTTCTATTGCAGTGTGTTTCTATTTAATGAAACGATGTTTAATGTACAATTTTAGTTAATTTGAACACTCGGTCTTTCTTTTCTATTATTATGTTTATTCGTATTTGTAGTAATTATTTCTTACTTTCCAAGTTTTGTTTCCTGTTCTACTAGTAGAGGCGAGAAGTCTATTACGAAGGTGTGAATGTGCTTTAGTTAACGTAGCTAAAAACCGAAACACGTATTCCATACAAAACTCAGAACGATACGCAGAATGATAAAGAAATCCAATAAAACAACACAAGAAACCCCTAGCGAAAAATGTAAATCCAAGTAAATTCTCACATTGCCCGATGTTCATATCCGAAATTTATTGTCTTTTACATGGTTAGCCCTACATTTTATTGTACAGAATATGTGAGGTGTAGTTTCCATAGTGTCTTGAAGAAATATTGATTCATGTGGATGACATAAAAAGTTTTAATAACATTTTAATTGTATAATCAACTAATAAAGACTGACTGCGCCTGATCCGTGGCGCGATGGCCATTTTCCCCTTGAAGGTTATCAAATGATTATCGTCAGCTTTGGGCAAAGCATAAGCGTAGGTTGTGAATACCTGTGTCATCAATGTTGTGCAGTTTTATATTTCCAACGATTAGATCTTCAAGATTGCTCATGTGTATTTTGTGAATGAAAACATATAATCAGACCCTTATCCCGGTTAGCTTCCAAACTGAGAATTTGTATGTCGGTTGAGCAAGCAGCTTCTATTTTAAAGAATCGATACTCAAAACTTTTATGTAATCTGAGGATGACACTCTTAAGACTCGAATGGATTAGGATTTTTTTTAACCTACCTTAGCTGGTATGTAACTGCGACGGATTGCAGCCAAGATTGGAAGTTTTAAATTCCACGGCCTCAATCGTTGACGGTATTCGGGGTATAAAAATGTGTAGAATTTGTTGAATTGGGGTTTGCTGATGCTGAAACTGATAAATGAGGGTTTCAAGCGTCTGCTTTCCGTGCTTCAGAGCTTTATATGATACTTTTGGGGGTTCCCCAGTCATCAGGCCATTGCCGACCGTTTTTTCGTCTATGGTAAGATTAGCCACACTATCTACCACCAACCTGATAAACGAGGCCGGTTCTAATTATTAAAAAAAAAATATCATTCGGTGGCCAATAATCGAAGGTATAGCTAATCAAATTTAAAGAGGACACTTCTTCTGTACCTTGATTGTTCATTATGGTAGTAAGCGTGTTAGCATCGCCCAATAACTTTGGACCACACGTATTCAGCTGCAATCACTAATCAAACAATTCTTTATGCTGTCAAAGGACTACGCTCTGAGCTCGGTCTCAACGCCTTTAGTTAACAATAATGTAGAACAGTTTTTTTTTATTGCCACAGCTTTTGTCCAATTATTACAGCTGGAGTACGTGATCACGGAGCCACAAACGACGACGGTTCGACAATCGTTCGACAGTTAGAACAGTTTTTTCAGAAGAATGCAGTAAGAATTTCCTGGATGAGAGGACGGATCCCTAAAGAATGGAATAGAAATGGGAAACTGTCTACAAATAACTTCCTCGAAACACAGACTGGTTGCTCCGTTTAATACAAATTTGAATTATCCTAATGCTTGCGCATGCTCACAAACGCGCACCCGCTCCGATAGGGTCAGCTGTCAACAGAATAGCCGCGGCCAATGCCAATTGTAAACAAAGTACGTTGAATATGCGTTAGTATTGGTGAGAGCGCACTGCATCAAACTGACCGAGAACAGCTGGTCGGTGGTGAGAATTTGTTCCTTCATGGTGTTTACCCCTATTTTATTCGGTGTCACTCCCGGGTCTACGCGTCGTTCGTGTTATCGCTAAAAATGCCGAAGGGTCGATAATTACGCTTGCCAGCCAAACGCGTACGGCAAATGTAGTGTAGCCCGGGTATCGATTGAGACAGAAGATTCAAAATCACTCCACGAACGTACCGGCGGTCCCAATACCTACAGCGCACGGCAGTATTCTCGTGATGAATAGCAGCATTATTAAAGTGTGTATGCGGTTTGGGTGAGTACAAAATGCATCGCATAATTATCCGCTACATCATCCAACATACTCTGCAATGTTTTTCCTCGCGTTGCGGCTCGCCACAACAATCGCTACTTGGGGTTTCTTCTCTATTTTTAGGTGTACCATAATAATAGCTTATTTTTTGACCTCACTCTCTTCGCAGGTGATGTGAAGGGGTGTATAGATTACCGACGATTCGAAGCACCAAGAAAGCAACCAAAGTGTAACGCCAAGCCGAACTATCCTTTTCTTCTGCCCCGTTGCGTGTTTGTAAAACGTGTCAAAATGGGACTGCTGGACGAGAGTGGAATCCTGTACGTAATAGCGGATGTGCTGTCGATCGTCACCATCGCATCATGTCTAGTGTCGAAAGTGCCGCAGATACAAACCGTCCGGCAGCTGCAGTCCGCCAAAGGGCTGAGCGTGAATGGACTGCTAATGGAACTGTGCAGCTACACCGTCACGATGCTGTACAACTACACCAATGGGTACGCGTTCCTGTCCTACCTGGAATATCCAATACTGCTAGTCCAGGAGTACGTGCTCGTGTACTACGTGTTGCGTTATGAGTCGTTGCTTGGCAAACGTGCATACCAGTGGTCGGCGATCTATGTGGCGGTGTTTATCGGTTTTGCCACCACGATCATACCTTCCTCCCTTTTGATGATGCTTGTGGTAAGACCATCGACTATTATCAGATTCTCAGGACTTTTATGTTTCTCTACTGACAACACTTTATACATTTTCACTTTTCCCTGACAGCCGTTTACCACCCCGGTAGGAGCCACAAGCAAGGTAATGCAGCTAATCGCCATCCTGCGCTCGAAGGATTCACAATCGGTTAGCTTGATAACGTGGGGCATTTCGGCATTTACCAACTCAAGTAAGATGCGACGCACATTTAGTAGATTTAACTCATTCTTTTATACTGATCGTCATCGCGACGTGTCTGTTTTGTTATACATTTTCTCAAAAACAGCCCGCATCTATACGATCATGCTGGATTCTGGTGACAAAATGTTGCTTGCCAACTTCGGAATCTCGACCGTGCTCAGCACCTCCGTACTGCTGGCTGCATGGTACTACAAAAAACCAAAGAAGGATTAACGTTTCTACAGCGCCAAAAAGCATCACAACAACCTGTTCGCCCATGTATTGCCTTGAGGCGTACATTTGTTTTACCATTGCCATCACACACTACGCTTACAATTAATGCACCTGAGTAGAGTGATCGCTTCCGTGCTTGTCCGGTAGCTTAGAAAAAACATTTTCTCAAAAATTCTGAGAAGTTTCTTATCGAGTGTTAACAATCTTATTAATTATTTAAAATGGAAATAACGAACAAATCGAACGAGACCTTATTTCACTTGAAACGCCACGATCAATAAAGCTAAAGCTAACACAAAGAAATAATCAGTGGTGCACACTTTTACGAACCGAAATTAAATGGTGTTCTCTGAATGGCCTTTGAATCAATGGTAACATTACGGTCCACGTTTTTTAACTGTTGATTACCTTCTACGATCTGCGTGAGTATGCGTGTGCTCGTTCCAAATTCGAATGATAATCGAATTTTCAGTGTATGTTTTGGTGATACTATAACAAGCGATAAAACGAAACGAAGGCACTGGTTAGCGATTGTAAGTTAATCAAACAGCAAAATGGATTCTCTGTGGGCGACGCGTACCTATGAGCGATTTCGACAGGTATTTCTTAGCCAAACAGCCCAAATTCTAACTACTCTTATTTACTTTTGATATTATAGGATTTTCCTCATTGGCTTATTAATGTGCGTAATCCCGTGGAACTCTGGACGCTACAACCGAGTTACATCGTCAGTCAAGTTTTCTGCATCGTCGGCGCATTGTTGTGCTTAGGACACGCATTGCACCGTGGTGGACGATGGCCTTTTCTGTGGTTAGGCAGTACTATCAGTGGAATGTTGATCGAAGGTTGCTTGTACTTTTCCCCATACGGTGAAACAATCTGGTTCAGTCCAACTGCGATCGATCTGTTTGGCCAAAGGTTACCGATATTCATCTTTTTCGTATGTAAGTTTCGTTGCTTTGGAAAATGAATATCCCTTAATGTTTTGCCATTCCTCTTTTACAGATCCATTTTTCTATTATCAAGCTTTTTGGGCAGTTTCGAAACTGCGGCTCAAATGTCGGTGGTCGGAGCACATCGCCATCGGGATGCTGGTAGTGCTGTTTGATATGCCCTTCGACATGATTAGCATGAAATTCCTTCACTGGACACTCCATGAAACCGAGCCGATGCTCAGCGAAAGGATCTACTCCGTTCCCTGGACATTGCTGCTCTTCTTTGCCACTACGACGTTTACCTTTTCTTACTTCTTCCACAATCTGCGCGCATGGATGGATCATTCAACACACAACCGCTGGGCAGCTGGGCCGATTCGGACGGAGCTCTTTGTATCCGTCGGAGCTGCCAGTCTTTCGCTAACTGTAGGATCGGCTTTGTTTCTGGCAATCAATTATCCTCTCCACATCGTACTCGGCATTCCGAACAGCGTCATCGTCATCGGCGTGTTCTTGTCGGTGCTCACAATCTTTTGGAAGTTTGATCGAAAGAGCAATCGAAGTTCTCCGTCCAGGTAAGGAGTTCAGTTACGTCATTACTTTCAAACACTAATGAATGTTTTATGTACATTTCCATGTGCATATAGCCAATCATTTTTAGATCATTTACTCAATGGATACATTGTGGCACATTTTATACTTTATCTGGGACTGGCAATTGCTCTCAATCCACAACAATCCATTTCGCCTGGTAGACATCAACCGATCGGCAATTGTCACAGCACTACTTTTTCGAACGCAGAACTGTGTCTAGATACGATCAGCAGCGGTCAGTATGATTTTCATTGCGTTTCGAAACCGCCACAACAGAGAGCCTATTGGTATACGATTTGCGGCACATCGCACGAGTAAGTTGTCTTGCAACTTTGGGAAATGTATGTACCTACTTAAATTTTGTTCTTATATCAACAGGAATCGACCAGAATTTTTATTCACGATGGTTATAACCGCCATTATTGCCTCGCTTGTACACTGGACGATTCATTATGATTTTCTTGTTCGTCAAAGTGTACATATCAAATCAACTAGCAAGAAACTGTTATAATTCGATACAGATTGGATGCAAATTGAATACAAAGTATAAATGGTGTTAACGATGTTTTCGGCTATTACAATAAAATGTTTGGACACATTTTCCATATCGTCTTCTTCTTCTTCTTTGGCAATACATCCTCGAGAGGTCTAGGCCTGCCATTGCTGGCTTCCGTGACTTCCGTTAGTTTTACCCGTGACAGAATAGTCAGTCCTGCGTACGGGGGAACAGCCCGAATGGGATTCGATCCCCAGTCCTGCCGTGTGAGACCGGCTCTCTACTTGGCCACCGAACCGCTTCAATTAACCATATCAGCATGATAGAATTAAGAGAACGATTTTTTTTTATAAACACATTGAGAATTGACCGAAATGTAAAACAAATAATCCATTCTGTCACCTCAATCCTTTTGGGAGTGAACCCAAATCTTTAGCATTAGTATTGGGAAATGCGACACACTAAACTGTGCTATCCAGCCACGAAGCAACCGGGGCGGCCAGTGTACCTGAATGACGAACCGAATATATCGCGAGTTCCGAAGCTTAGCCATTCGTAGTATACGCGCGTAATTAGCGATTTACGCTAGTGATTTACTGAAAGTCTCTTTCACAAATAATTCATAATTTTCATAAACCCTTTTTCCTATGATTGAACGATACAAGCATCTAATCGTGAAATGACACTACGTATAAGGGCGGATTATAGCAGCCATTGAATTATAAGTCTATATTCATCGAATCGTACGGGTTATAGGCAAAAAAACAGTTCACAGCCCATCTTGAAGCCTTGAAAGTGTTGGACGCAGTGGTAAAGCATAGTCCGGAAATGAAAGATGAAGTGGCCATGTTCAAGGAAATGGATGCGAAAGCCATGTCCCACTGGTAAGTCTGATATGAAACGAATATATAGGCTGTATCCGAGAGAAATCTACGACGAAGGAAATGTGGCAGATTCTCGAAAATACGTTAGCTAAGAAGTCGGCCGGAAATCAAACGAATGTTGTTAAGTAACTCGCAGGTCTTCATATGAAGTTTTGTATACAGCTCGTCACGTACGCAGCCAGTTCATCACTCGTTGCTGTCTGGAAACTGACTGCATCCGATGTGCAGAGAACTGCTCGTGCGAAGATGTGCTACCCTTGCACTACCTCTCTCTCTCTCTATCTCTCTCTATCTCTCTCTCTCTCTATCTCTCTTTCTCTCTCTCTCTCTTTCTCTTTCTCTCTATCTCTCTCTCTATCTCTCTCTCTTCTCTCTCTCTTCTCTCTCTCTTCTCTCTATCTCTTCTCTCTCTCTCTCTCTTCTCTCTATCTCTTCTCTCTCTCTCTCTTTCTCTCTCTCTCTCTCTCTCTCTCTCTCTCTCTCACGTGTAAACCACCTACGCGGGGACGGTCGATCTTTTTACATTTAGCAGCGTAAGCGTTTAAAGTTTCTTTTTTTTAGTATTGTACCAGTCACCCGAGTCAAATCGAGCCTGTTGCTCGTCAGAACCTATCGAGGGGTCAAAATAGATTCCGATCACTATTTGGTTAGCCTAGTGATACGCTGTAGAATCGTCCGCACCCGCGCCAATGGACTCCCTAAAGGACAGTCAAGTCCAGCAGGCATTCGAATCCGCTTTAGGTGAGGCTCTACTAACGGACAACTGATACAATATTACGAGCGAAAGCTGGAACGCTCTTAAAACGAATATCATTAACTGTGCTAAAGCTACATTCCCACCACGTAGGGGCAACACCAGATCTGGCTAGTTCGACGAAGAATATAGATAAGTGACAGAACGTAAGAACTGCGCATTCCGAGCAAGGCAGCAGCGGCATAGAACGCGGGCATGCACAGAGGAATATACATGACTCAGACGAGGAGATAAAAAGGTTCACCGCACCAAGAAACATCGCTGGGAGGGACAACTTCAAGAAATCAGAGTGCGGACCAGGAAGACTGTTTTACCAAGGGATAGCAGGCCGTCAAAACAACTATAAACCTGAGGTGACCAACTGTCGGAATAAGGATGGAGATCAGGTCACTCACCAGCCAGAGGTCCTTTCGCGATGGGCTCAGAACTTTTATGAATTATTAAATGATCAGTTCAACGACCAGCTAGAGGCTCCACCAGTAGATGGTATCATGCTACTGCCACCTAGCATTGACTAAACACGAAAAGCCATCCGAAAAGAATAGTAGCTGAACTGATCAAGAACGGAGGTGCAGCACTCGAACACGAAATTGATCAAATTCTTACTGAGGTATAGGATAGTACCTACAGATGTATTAGCAAGCACCTACAGATGTATTACGGTGTTGAATAACGCCTACAAGATATTCTCCCTAATATTGCAAGACCGACTTGTCCCATTCGTAGAAAAGTTAGTTGAAAAATATCAGAAAAAGTATTCCGAAACGGAAAATCAACCAGATATTCACCATGCGGCAGATCTTGGAGAAGATGGCGGAGCAGCAGCTACACTCCTTTCATCTATTCATAGATTTCAAGGCCGCATAGGATAGCAAAGCTAGGGAAAAACTTTACGACGTAATGAGTTCTTTTGGAATCCCGAAACTTACCAGACTTTGGAAGCTTACCACCCTTTGGAAGCTTACTAGACTTGTAAGAATGACAATGACCAACGGCAAATGCCAAATGATGATGGATGAAAAATTTTCAGGGCCCTTTGCTAACACCAAAGGTTTGCGCCAATGAAGGAAGAGATGGTGTACGTGGGACGGGTCCGGAAGAACGTCCAGGGCAAATTCATTCTGGAAGTGTTCCCGGAAGCATCGCCACCAACCATGGAGATATAGAAGAAGGAGGAAACGCCGTCCCAGGGCAAGGCGAAAGCACGGCCACGTACACCATCGATGCGGCTCATGTGCTGCGACATACATCCGTGAACATACATCGTTGAACAAATGCTGCAAGCTGAAAATGGTGGAGCAAAGACGGCAATGCTTCAGGTGCTTCGAATATGGCCACATCGCAGCGACGTGGCGAGGCAAGGACCGCTTGACGAAGTGTCATCGGTCAAGATAAACACCAGGGGCCATTCGCAAAATAGGCATGCGGACGATTTGGAAGTGTAAATTCTACGGCTAACTCATGTTGAGAATCGTCTAACAAAACCTCAACCACTGCCAGTTGGGGACAGTACATGTTGCCACAGACGGCGCGACGAGAAGGCTTCGACATTGTATTGGTCTCTGATCCATTCCAGAGAACAACGGCAACTGAGTAGCTGATTCGTCGGGCCGAGTGATCCGGTGAATACCCCATCCAGCGCATCATCGAAAATCGACTTGAGGACTTCGTCGTAATATAGATGCGCGGGATCATCTTTTATTCCGTGTACGTCGAGGTCACCTTGGACAGAGATTGCAGCAGTGCTTCCACGGAACTGGAACACAATGATCGGCGGAGCCGTTAACGCCTGGCGCATGGAACATGGAACGACGCGACTATAACGGAGAATGAGTACATCGAGACGCCGTAGTCATGAACGCAGCAGCGAAGAGGTCTGGTTCTACTGAACCAAAGAAATCGGATGGATCGGCAACAACGGAAGGAGCTCCATCGTGTACATGACATTTTGCAGTCCATCCTTGATGAGGGAACAACTGCTGGTGAGTAACCGACGAGAACCCGAGCGATCACGGCACCATCAAGTACACCGTAGGCCGGAGGCCACGGCAGCGTCCAGTTGATCAGCGGCCAGAGGGGCGTTGGGCGACCAAACACTTCGATAAGGATCTTTTCATCGAAGCGTTTCGGGCGCAGAACATCCACGACCACACTCTAACGGTGTTGACGAGGCGACACGGGCCATGACGATCGCCTGTGACGTGACGATGCCGCGGCAACCCCGGAAACGGAGCGGACGGCCAGTGGTGTACTGGTGGAATAACGAGATAAGTTAGCAGCGCAGATCCTACATCGGTATCCATAGACGATTGCGGAGAGCTCAAGCGGTCGAACGACGGGCCAACAGGCATCCAGCTTACACGGAGGACGATGGACTGAAAATGCTGTAAAGCAACCGCAGCCATTAACCTTGTTGTCTGTTTTTCCGGTTCCCTCCCCGTTAACAAAAAAGGGTCTGCGCCAAGAGAACGGGCGAGCTTGTCTATACTTCTCTCTCTACTTAGCGCTAGAGAGGGTCAACCGCGACTCGGAGGTGTAAGCTTCGGGGAACATCTTCTATAAATCAATCCAGATATTAGCACACGCTGATGGCATAGACATTATTGGTTTACTGCTCTGTTATGTGGCAGATGCTTACCAGAGGATCGAGCAGACGGGTTGGAGATAAAGGAATCAAAAATCAAGATGATGGTGGCGCCAGTAGCGGCCCTGCTAATACATCCTGACTTATGCAGGGGTGACATACGGGTAGGTGATCGCACTTTTGAAGTCGTCCAAAATTTCACCTATCTTGAGTCAAAGGTCAGCACCGACAATAACAGAGGTGTTGAGGTACGCGCTAGGGTTCTGGATGCCAACCGTTTTTTTTCTACAGTAACTTTTGCATTCAAAACACATGACGCGACGGTCGATACTGTGATTGTACAAAACTTATATAGTCCCAGTACTCACATATGCCTTTGAGACTCACATAAGCTGACGAAACCCTCTTGGCCGCGTTCTAGAGGAAAATTCTCAGAAGGATTTTTAACCCCTTATTATCTCACTATTGAACAACGAATTAGACTCGCCAGGCTCCGGCGGGCTGGTCACTTCATGAGAATGGTATCGGACGACCCAGCCCGTAAAGTCTTTTTAGGCCGTCCACATGGACAGAGGAGGCGTGGTAGGCCCAAACTGAGGTGGAGCGATGGCGTTGATGCGTCCGCCACGAAGGCCGGCATGGTGGGTTGGCAGACGAAGACGCTTGACCGTGAGCGGATCAGAGGACTTCTGCAGCAGGCCAAGACTGTGAAGCGGTTATAGCGCGTAATCTTCCCGGATATTACGACATCGATGCTCGTGAGGATCGAGATCCTTGGATACCAGGCTGGCAATGACAAACTCGATGCCATGGAGAAGAAAAAAATGTATGACAGCTGATCACGTACCCAGCCAGTGTCCAGCCCTAAATGAAACTATCTCAAGGCGTGGCAAAAAAAACTCTCTAATGCCTACTATTGTAAGTTGACGATTTGTTGATATTGACGAACGGAGCTTGAACGCCGGCTTGCTGATGATAACCATAAACTGGATTTGTACACTTTCAAGATAACAAGATGTAACAGTTTTTTTATAATTACTTCCACTGCAATTTTTTTCCATTACTTGTGTATGTACCAGTGTACGCATTTCAAAAACGATAGATTATCGAAGAAACGGTGAGATAAGCAACGGTAATGTCTAATCAAGCTGCGAATGGAAGACAGCAAAATGGATTCTTTGTGGACGACGCGCACCTATAAGCAATTTCGACAGGTATTTCTTAGCCAAACTGCC
>KB663655.1:2708782-2735592 GCA_000349025.1 Anopheles minimus
TAGACATCAACCGATCGGCAATTGTCACAGCACTACTTTTTCGAACGCAGAACTGTGTCTAGATACGATCAGCAGCGGTCAGTATGATTTTCATTGCGTTTCGAAACCGCCACAACAGGGAGCCTATTGGTATACGATTTGCGGCACTTCGTACAAGTAAGTTGCCCCACAAATTTGGTACCACGGTCAAGTACTGGCCAAGTGTGTACTTACCAAATGTTTTATCTTATACCAACAGGAATCAAGCGGAGTATGTGTACACAATGATTGTAATTACGTTTCTTGCCTCACTCATACACTGCACACTTCATTACGATTTCCCACCCGAACCAGCAGATCTTATTTTTCTTTAAATAAGCTTTTGTAATAAGATTCGTACCTTAAACTCCAACCATTTATGCGCTTCAGCACTTGTGGTTTTATACACTGTTGTTCAAATTTATAATTAAAATTGTGATACACCATACTGCAAGGTCTTCGTACGTAAATGTAAATGTATAAATAATATACTTATCTGATTTGGAAATGAAACGACATCACGAATAATCAATCCGCCCAACTGTATCGTAATTGGTACTTGTGTCCCTTGTGATGAGTTGTCTTGGCCGCTCATGTGTGACTCGGTGTAACATTAATGCCCAAATAAAAGTTTTTAGTTTGAACAGAAAATGGTGAAAGAAATCATGCAATTTATTCCATTAGCAAAACATACGCAACTACACCTACCAACACAACCACAACCGGGATCACGTATACTGCCCAATGTCTTCCCGTTTCTTCCTGCTGCACTTGAGGACGTTTACGTTCACGATATTTCCGTTTGTTAAATTTGCGATCGTATTCCTCCAGCTCGCGCTGATTCTCCAGCTCCTGTTGTGCCCGTGCCTCTCGCTCTTTCCGATCTTGCTCCTCCTGTTTCTGAGCCCTAAGGGCTTCGCATTGTTGGTCACAGTCGAGCGTAGGGCTGTTGCGCGCCACCTTGCAGCTTACTTCTGCCTTTCGATGAGCGCATTTGCAGCTTATCTTTACTTTCTTCGAGCACAGTTCCGGATTCGGACAGCGTCCTGGGTGACATATAGAGAAGCATCGATGTCCGCAAGGAAACTGTTGGCCGTGAAAGGAAACACATAGCATAAATGAGCTAAAAGTAGCAAATATCGTGAAAACAAGACGTTCTACACAGGCAAGTACCTACATTTTTGATACATTTTTGACCACAGCTCAGAAAAGATTCTCGGCGACGATCCAGTTCGGCCAACTCGTCCGATCCTTTACCCTCCATTCCGGCAGGATAAAACTCGTGGCATTTGTAAAACACCTGCGTGAGACCACAATAGCAGTTCGCTTTGATCGACACCAGGCACGGATTGCACGGAGGTTTGTGACAGGGCAGTGTACACGAATGAGTGCATCCTGCCGGACGGGAAAGCGTACAGCCAGTGGAACAAGCCTCACAACGAGAATCCTGTGTTGTACTGGCACGATGCGTTACCTTGTGACAGGGCAACGGACAACGATGTACACCACATTTAAGCAATCGATCACATGGCCTACCGCAGGACGACGGCTTCGAGTTGGAGCAGGGCCAATCGGCGGTTTCATGGCCACCGAGGCACATGACCGACACGTTCTCGGTACAGGCCGGATGGGGCAACGTTTTCACTTCAACAATCTCCTTCGGTACATCCCATGGGCCCACAGGTTTATGGTTCTTGTCACGTGTCACCACTCGCACGGCATCGTGACATTTTGCCCGGCATGGATGTTCACAGTTGGTCGTATCATTAGGCTCACCGCATGGCTGCGTGCAGGGTGGACATTCTCCGGTGTGGCATGAGTGTGTATTAGGATGATGACACTTGGACGGCACTCGACAGGGCATCTTACATTTCGGAGCATTCGCTTTTCGTTCGCGGCCACACGCCACTTCGACCACAGTACCGCCACAGCTAAAAAGATAGTTCATGCCGAAACAAATGATAGTGCATGCATGGGAAATGCGAAAACAAACACCACTTACCGACATTTCACGCTGGACTTTTGATTACACGGATAGCACGGACCTTGGTGGCAGAGCGAACTGCATTTATGCTTCCCGCAGGGTAGTGTCTTTCCGCACACTTTATCGCATAGCTGACACTGCCCATCGCAACACTTCCGATTGCACTGGTGCTTCCCACAAGAGCGCATCCGTTTGCATCGACCCTCGCAAATAGCCTCCCGGGAACATACGACAGGTTTTTTTGTTGAACCACAACGGCAAACTTTTGGCACGAGCTCCAAACAGTTTCCACACGCTTCTTGATGGCATCGTTCCGGGCAGCGGTGTTGACCACAGGCAAGCAGCTTATCGCACGTATCACCACATGTTCCGATACGTTCGGCGCAGGATGCGGCTCGTGTTTCCGATTTACCACACGGACATGACCGTGGCAACCCCAGTGGACAGGCACCACAAGGTCCAGCATGGCAAACTCGTTCGCACCGATGTAGACCACATAATAATGGCTTATTGCATACCGAACCGCACTGCCAGCGTGATTCGTGACAGTTGACTTCTTTGGATTGTGCCCCGCAAAGACACGGCTGTTTGCTACGGTTCTGACACGGTGGGCAGCTATCGGGATCGTGACATTGGGTGCCACATTCATGTATTCCACAGCCCAACGTACGTTTACACTGGAAGAAAACAAGCATTTTCAAGCAACATCCAGAGCATAGTTTACACATGTATTGTCCATCCTGGCAACTCACCTTTTTGGTACAAGTCCACGTTTTTTGTGCACATCGGATTGTTTTCATCGGTGAACATCCGCACCGGCACGAAACATTAATCGTTTGCGGACACGGTGGACACGGTCCGGGATGACACAGGAGACGGCATGTGTGGCCACACGCTGGAGCAAGCTTCTTTTCGCACGGTTCTCCACACGAGTGCGGTATGAACCAGGGGTGTGCGCTTGGGTCTCTTTCCTTGCCGCAGAAGCACTCATAGTGGCGAGGTATTTCCTCAGGCATATACTCCCGACGACACTTCGGGCAGTCCCACTGCACATTGAGTGCCGGCTTCGGAATGTACTCGCCACGGTTGTTGTAGTAGCCCTCCTGCTGCTCGTGGTTAATGCGCTTCATGGACATGCTATCATTAGCCCATCGCTGAATGCACATGAGGTGAAAGAATGTGTAGCACGCGCTGCAGGACCAGATCTGAAAATAGAACCACATTAAAGAACCGCATGCTGGAGGGCGTTACACAATTGCCTGTCGATACCAGCCCACTTACCTTGTCCGCTCGCTTTACCGTTTCGATGCAGATCAGGCATACGGCATTGCGTGATTCGAGCAGGTTTTGCAAATATTCTTGCGTTTTGCCCACGTCCGCATCAATTCCGTGATAATTTTTTAGCACATCGACCACAATGTTTCTTGTGGCCACATCGCTACCCTCACCGTTGGTTTCGTCCTGCTCCTCTTCATCCTCGCTCGATACGTAATCGGCAGCATACTTCTTGGCCGTTTCAGCGTGCTGACGTTGCACCTGGTTGAACTTGTCCTGCGATTTTTTCAGCATGCTCGACGACACAGTAGGCAGTGGGATTTTTGACCCGCCGGCACCTTGTTCCATCGGAGACGATGCAGTTACCTTGGAACTATTCCCGGTGGATGATTTGCGTGGCTTTCCAGGTTCGGGTTTTGGTAGCACGGGCACATTCCAGGCGTTTTGCTCTTTCGGAGCGATCTTGCTACGGTTGCGATAAGCCATTATACGACACAGAACGCAGTTGAACACGGCGAGACCAAAAATAGTGAGCGGTGTTGACTGTTTTGTTGCCGGTGCCTACTGTAATGTTTTTACGTGGAATATGCGCGATACAATGACGTTCCACCGAATCCCTGTGAAAATTATATATGTAATGCACTGTACCGCTCGCCAACTTTTTTCGAGATTCAAATTGGTTCGTTTAGTTCATCCATCATGTATTGTTTTATTTATCGAGTTCCTTACAAATAACCACACATAAAATAGAAAAAAAGTTATAAATTGTGATTTTCTTACGACATTCTTAGCTTAGGGATTCGCGAGCGGCTAGTTTGCTTTGCCGAAGCGTTCAATTCCGCACTGTCCATGGTTCCGCTGCGGGGTAGCAACTTTTGCTCGTCGGCCACCATGCTCTGCTTGGTCTGTCCGATAAGAGCCATCTTGCGTATGTTGTTCGACACCGTACCAATGTTGGTCACACATCCCAACGGCGTACGGTTACCCGTCCTCGGCGTCAATTTACCCTTTTTCGGTGTTTGCTCTCCCCGGTTCTGAATGTCCTGAATACCCAGCGGCGGGGTCGGTTGTTGTTTATCATCCTCCGCTTTTAAGCCACCTTCCGGTGCTTGAAGATTCGCTACCTGCAGTCCATTGTTCTGCTTGTTTGCCTCTTCGTCATTTTCAGGTTTAGCCAACACCATTGGCGTACGCGCAATTGCAATGGACGGCGAACGGGGATCGTTACCTGTGAAGGGTATTACCTCAGCGTCCTCGAATATGGTTATTTCTTCCGCGTCCGTCATTATTTCCATAATTGGTGCCGTTTCGTCATACTCGATTTGAAGATTGCATAAATCCGGCATTTGAGAGTCACAATCCTTGAACGACGCATCCAGGTTTTCCTCTTCCGGTGCATTGCTGTCCTCCTCATAGATTAGCGATGAAACCACGTTAGTCAAGGAGCAGTCCGCAGAATCCTCTGGTGCAAGGACTATCGGAGTCCTGTTAAATGTGCTCGGCGAGCGTGGATCAATGATGGATTGGAAACGCTTTGGAAGCAAAGTGCTCGGAGTCTGAAGATCATATGCAAATGGCTCCACCGTAAGCACGGATGTGAGATCTTTCACTTTTGTAATCGATGCATGGGTAACATCAGTTGGCTGAAGGTGTAGTATGTTGTACAAGATATAAAAAACCAAATAGTACGATATAGTACGGATTCGATCTTATCCGGAACCTATATTTTACCTCCTGACTGATGGGGCTTCTGTTGATGAAGAATGTAGGTGAACGAGGGTCAAGATATGGTTCGTTGCCCTGCGCCAGCGTTTTTTCACCAGATGGTGATACCTTGCTATTGAACGATCCCATTGCTCGGTTGTGATGCTACAAATCCAAACGTTGTAAAACAAAGCAAAACACAGATTTCACGAAGATTAAAACAATACACTACAACGCCGCTTGTTGCACTCGTTGAGATGTTTTGGCGGTTGCAGCTGTTTGAATGTTTGACAATTTGACAGAACAAACTATCCAGGTTCGTCCATCGTTTCACATGTACTGCAGTTCGAAAATAAATTCGAACAATAAAAGTGCATTGCCCAACAAAAACCATTCATTTCATTCGTTTAAATTATGATGAGTTATACATTTTAAATTAACGTTTAAAATCTAGATTAAGCTCAAGAAAACAAATTAACGCCGGAAGAGAGATGCTTCTAATTGAATTCATTCGAATTGGTAGCTATATTTATCTTGGTTTTGTGTCATTTCCGATGAATGTCTGCTGAACGAAAAACAACAACAAAAAGGTTACAAAAAAAGCAATTACATAAAAAAAAACCTACCAATACACCCTGAATTTGCTTTCCACTTTGGTGTTGTTGCTCCGTTTCACGGGGAGATGATGTTATGTTAGATAAGTGGTATTATACTCAGTGGATATGCATAGATTGGTGATTAGCCAACGATTCCGACCAGTCCACCGCCAAACGATTGAATTCCGAAGCTTCGAATAGTTCCTTCCACCGCCAAGGAAGCAGACAATCGTCAAGGCAAACCAGCTACAGTGGCGTAGTAGAATAAGTGTGCCCCATTCCAGTATATCCTTGCAGCAGCACCGCCAACAGCGTGAGACTTATCGAGCGAGAAAGCAGTTGTGCGCATACGTCCACCTACGAACGACGTTTCACGGCAAGAGAGTGACGAAGTAACGAACGGCAAGCACAACTAAACAAACACCGTGTCCGCTTCCGTGGAAAACATGCCATTCCATAAGTACATTTTTACACCAAGGCTGCTGAAAGAATACGATGGATCCCGGGTTAGTATTCCCTTAATTGGATATTAGTAAACCAACAAATACGCTAACGTATTGCTTAACTTTCTCTTTATGTCGTTTGACGATGCATTTTTTTTTTGCGTACCAGGATAACTACGAACCGGGAACACTGGAAAAATATGGAGATCAGCTACTGACAGCTGTTAGTTTGTTGGCATTTAGCTGCAGGATGAAGAAACCGTACCATACTAATTGTGCCAAATATTTCCATTTTATCTTCCGCCAGCTTAACCTTATGTGGAGTTTTAGCTACTACACCTCGCCTATCCTCGTATCGATCCTGTATCGGCGCGGTTATTTCGTAGCAGAATCGGTTGGCACTTTTGCGAAGGTGACCACCGGTATCGGGCTGCTGGTGGCCATGTCACTGTGTATGCGAGGTTTGGGACGGTCGATGAACATGGTGTACGTTCGGTTTGCGGAAACGCTCGAAAATGCACGTCGTAATAGCGATCGCGGTGGTGATCCGAAAGCAGCCCTCCGGCGATACGACTTTGATTTTCATCAGTGGCCAATCGATTACACCGTCAAGGGTGGAAGGTAGGACAAGAACGATTTGCTATTGGTGTTAAAACACAGCGCAGTAACGGTTAAATACTATTTACAGCCGTAAAACGACAGCTCAGCGTAATAAGAACTTCTGGGTTTCATCGCTCCCTTGCCAGATTGCAGCTTACGTTGCTATACACACGTTTGGTATTCGCATGATTTATCCTGGCTCGGTGCGATTACTGCAAAGTTATGTTGGTAAGCTAGTGTTAATTGTGGATGCAATGTGTTTTTGAATTAAACCTGCGTATGCAACATGCGCTTTTCGCAGAACCGATGCTGATCGAAGGACGAACGAAGCTAATTACCCAGTGCAATGGTCAGCGGAACAAGGTGAAAACCACCGATGGGAATGAAATAGATACGATCGTAGTTGATAATCGGCACAAAAGCGCCAACGGTAAAACACTCGTCATCTGCTCGGAGGGCAATGCTAGCTTCTACGAGATTGGCATCATGTCGACACCGTTGGATCTGAAGTATTCCGTGCTCGGTTGGAACCATCCCGGATTCGCTGGGAGTAGCGTAAGTTGATAGTATTGCAGGTAAAAAAACAAAGTTCCTCTGTACTGTATAGTGTGCTTGATTTACATGCTGCAGGGACGTCCGTACCCCGATCAAGATCAGAATGCGATAGATGCCGTACTGCAGTTCGCCATACGGGAGCTAGGCTTCAAACCAGAAAATATCATCCTGTACGGTTGGAGCATCGGTGGGTATTCGACACTGTATGCAGCTTCTCAGTATCCGGATGTGAAGGGAGTCATTCTGGACGCCACATTTGACGATGTGTTACAGCTAGCCTTGCCCCGTATGCCGGAAAGTATTTCGAACATTGTCAAAATTGCCATTCGAGATTATGTTAATTTAAACAACACGGAACTGATCGTTCGATACAATGGACCGGTGCTGTTGATACGACGAACGGAGGATGAAATTATTTGCTCAGAGTAAGTTATAATAGGGCAGGGGAAACGCAGCCGGATGGACAACTACAACGCACCATTTCTGTCGCGTTTTCTTTCACAGAGATGCTAACCTAGGTACAAATCGAGGAAATTTCCTGCTCATCAATATGCTTAAGCATCGTTTTCCGAACATCTTCAAACCGGAGCAGGAAGCTCTCGCGAAGGAACTACTATCAAAGCCAGTCGATTTCATCAAGAACGGTGGGTAACGATCACAGGTACAAATGCGGCCAAGGGATGAAAGATAAAGTCGTTTTCTCTTCTTGCCAATGTTTACAGTGCCAGAGGAGTATTGCATCTCACTGCTGATGTCCTATCTTAGCGACAATGGAAACAATGGTACAAGCCGAAGCTATCCCATAGAAATTGGTGCCGAGTATACAACTGAGCAGCGTAATTCTATGGTTAAATTCCTGGTACGATACTTTGCCTTTCTGTAATAGCGACAACGAGTTTTGCTAATTGCTCTGTTTCTTTATACGTAGATTAAAAAATACTTGGTGGACTTCAAATCGACACACTGCACCCCGCTGCCGGAAGAATTCTTTCAGTCACCGTGGGAAATTCCGTCCGAAACGGATTACGTTTTCACATAAATGTTGTCTCTATCCTATTCGGTAGCCACTGTGTAGTGTTGTGGTATGCTACTTCTCTATGGTTCAACCAGTGCCGGGGCATTTGCGTTTGATTAATTAATATTATTATTTGCCTGCTTTAATTCTTTGTGTGTGCGTGTGTTAAACCTTACCTTACCCCGTACTCTATCCGATTTGAGGAATGTAGCTTCATGCTGTGTTCCGTAGTAAGGAAAGCAGTGAAGTACTTTCTACGCATATTAAATAATTACCCGTAGCACTATTGACACGTCGCATGCGATAGTAGCACATGTGCAAATTTGGTCATGTGCGCTTGTGACAGGAAAGTGAAAGCGTACTACAACAATTCCAGCTATTTACTACTGAACGTAAAATTGAACTGAACACGAAGAACAGAAATAGGGGCAGCATAAAAGGGAAATCAACCATTACATTCTTATATATGATATGAAAAACTTACTATTGATACACGATAAAACTGATAGGTGAAGGTAAGAGACAAGAGACAAAAACGTATGGTGGCCCCTTCCCAAGGTGGAGGAGTTTTTCAACCAAATATCAGGAATATTTTCCTGCTCCAACAGATGGTAAACAGATCTAAACTATTTTACCCGTAGGGTGTGTAATTCTGATATAATCGAAGCGTGGCTGGTGAAAACAAAATAAAACCTCACATCGTAATGTATTTATTAATCTGGTGAATGGTGGAATAAGCGTCACTTTTTCAATCGAATTTTCGATAGTTTAAACTCAATACGATATTTAGAAATAAGATATAATTGTACAATTGTTTTGTACACTTTATTGAACGTGCAGAATTAGACCATTTCTGTGAGGAACTACAATTATACATCCCCGTTTTTGTTAACATTCTTTTTGCCAGCGTGTTTACCTTTCTGAATACCCTTTTTCAAGCCATTACTTGCTTTCTTAGGTCCATCCCCTTCCTGGCGCATTGCCTTTTTCGTGGGAACTTTCTTAGTGTTCTTCGCGGCGGCCAACTTGACCTTACGCATTTCGTCCCGTTGCTTCACAAGCTTCTGTCTTTTCTCGATCTGTTCACGTTCCTGTGTCTCCTTCAGCTGTCGCTTTTCTTGCCTCAGCACCTCCTTTACTCGTTCCTCTACGCTATCCTTGAATATCTCGCCGTGCGGCGTCAACTTATGTGTTTCCTTCGGTGCGTTCAGCTCGCGGTCCACCTTTTGCTTCGTCTTTTGCAAATATTTCTCGCTGGCTGCCTTGCGCAACATCTGCCTGTGCTTGGCCGGGCTTTGATAGCTGGCGTTCTCCCAGATCGCGTCGCCGCCGAATGAGCCGTTGAATATTTTGATGGGATTCATCACGAACCGAGGCCCGACCTCCGTCAATCCGCCGTCCTCCGAAAGGATCTGGAAGTGCCGGTACCAGATTCGATTATCCAGGTAGGTGAACGTGATCACGCGATCGACGAACGGTTGGCTCTTCGGATGATGGTTTGGTACGCCAAAGATCTGCACCAACAGTTCCTTTATCAGTAGCAGATGCGGATGCTTGGTGAAATCTTCACTGAACGATATCAGTGGACGTGAGCCACGCAGACAATTGCCGGTCAGTTTCATCTCTCCCATGGTGTGAATGTTCTCGATAAGAAATTTTACCGAAGGACCCACACTAGCGTTGGCTAGCCACATGTACAGGTCACGCTTGCGACGTCCCTCAAACAGCATCACCTTGTTGCAGTGCTTCATCTCGCTCATTTCGTTCACCACCTGTAGTGTCTTCCAGCGTTCCATCTTAGGCTCTGCACGATGGTGAGGCATTAGCGTTCTTAAATCTCGCATCAGATGACGGTCCCGGTGGTTAATGCCTCGAGCACACAGCACCAATACACGCTGTTTGTTGGTCCATTTGGTCTGGAAAATCGAGTCAACACGTTGTTGTAGGCAAATTGTTAGATTGTCCATCACACATGACACGCTACGAAATATACCTTTCTTGGGATTGGCTCATCGGAGATGCGCGTTTCCTTTAGCGGTTCAATACCTTCATCCTCCGACTCATCTAATTCGTTGGGTTTCGATTTTTGTGTACCCTTCTGTTTCTTCGCCGGTTTCAGCTTCCTTTTCAAACCTGCCGTCTTTTTGCCCGTGGCGTTGGTTTTATCAGCTTGCAGTAGCTTCATTGTACTTGATTACACATAAAACAATTCTCGAGTTATGAAATGGGATAGCACGCGGTTTTGTATCGCCACAAACCAGCAAGGTGATTGTTTTGACAGTTCCGACGTTGACAGGCCCAACTCACAGCAAACCCACAGCATGGCACAGTGATTGACAAAAATGCCGGGAATTGAGGAACAAAATTAATAAACTCATTGGGTTTTTATGGTTGTTCTTGCACATGCAATCGATACAACTATGCTACAATAAAGCACTTTATTTTTCCGTGAAGAGTTACAATGTGACAATCATTGCAGAGTTTGTAAATCGCGAAGCTCTCCGTGCGCTCGAATGTCTTGACGATTTCGTTCTATCTGACAGCATCAATTTGACAGATTGTCTGTGCCTTTTTTGCCGTATTTTTTCTCTATTCAACTGCTTGCCGAGAACGCCATTTTGCAAAGGCCGCGCGTACACTTTATGTTTGCGGGTGAAAAACTTGCTGCCGCAGTGTAAAAATTACAGGTACACCACCTCGAATTGGAGCGCTCAAGGATGTGTGTTCCCTAGGAAAGCAGTGATGCTTCCAGTGCACTGAAAACGGTCCGCGCTACACCTCGACCACGACTAGTCCGGGCCGCCCTTTTGGGTCGAACGTTTTGCCGGGACCGACGAAATCGTTGGTGGACGAAAAGGGAGTGAAAAAAAGTGGCGAAAAATTTGGACAAGTCTGGTGCTGTGGTGTTTTGTTCGGTGTTACCGTGCCGCAAAAGACATTCCGGCCTGAAAACCGAACGCGGAGCAGTTTGTGGTTCAGTCGGTCGAGCTGAATAGACGGCCTCAGGATGATGTTCACTGTAAGTGTCCTCTTTCCCTTCCTCTAGCTGCAGGAGCATCGAAGGACGTGTACGAATTGTGCAATGTGCGCTGGGTTCCTTCTTGTTGCCCCCCAAAAACACACCTGTTTTGGTGTTACGAAACTTTCAAACATATTTGTAGTGCTATTTGTAGGATTGTTATTTTTTACCTGTATACGGTTGTGTATTTTTCTCGTTTAGGGCACGAACCAGCAGCAGGATTCTCGGTTCTCCGATAAGGAAAAGAAACTGCTGAAACAAATGAAGTTTAGTGACAATCTCAACAAACGGGTCGATATGTCCAAAGTGAAGCTGGATGTATTGCGACCATGGATAAGCCAAAAGATCACGGACATGCTCAACATCGACGACGACGTTATCGTGGAGTTTGTGTACAACCAGCTTGAGGAGGAAAAATTCCCCTGCCCGAAGAAGATGCAAATCAATCTGACCGGGTTTCTCAATGGGAAAAATGCGCGTCTGTTCATGGAGGATCTATGGTCGCTACTGCTATCAGCGCAGGACTCAGAAACGGGCATACCGGCCGAGTTTATACAGGCGAAAAAAGAGGAAATTTTAAAGCGCGAAGAGGAAGCACGGCTGCATGAGGACGGTGGTCGCGGTCACCGTTCGAGGAGTCATACTCGTGACAAGGACGATGGTGGTGGAGCGAAGACAAAGCAGAACAAAAGTGCTCCTCGGCAAATGTACAAACCCGAACCAGAGGATTACATCGACGAGGAGGAAAAAATGATCGAAGAGTTCGTCGAGGCCGAAGTTCCGAAGGAATCAAAAAAGGTACCGCCGGCTTCCGTACCACCGGTTGCTACCGTGTCACCTGAGGAAACGGCCAAAAGTGAAAGTAAACTCGCGGATGTGTCGGAGAAAAGTTCAAAGGATCATTCGTCTATGCGCCGCAAATCGACGGAGCGGGCAAAATCCGGCGAGCGTAATAATGATTCGAGAGCACGAAGAAAATCTCGCGATCGTTCACGATCACGCAACGATCGCAGGGTATCGTCTCGCGATCGCAGAGGATCTTCCCGCGAAAGAAGACCCTCTAGAGAACGTCGGCGTTCCCGCTCAGCTCGGCGCTCTGTGGATCGATCGCGCAAACGTTCTAGTCGATCGCCAAGGGATAAACGGACAAACGATCGCGACCGGCGGCGTTCCCGTAGTAGCTCTCTTTCGAGAAAAGAAAACAAAAACAGTAAGTAGTCGAAAACATCTATTTTGGAGTATACCGGAGTAATGTTGGTACGATGGCAAGGGGATAGAGGCGTCGATCTTCAAACGTCATGGACCGTGGTTCAAATCCCTTCCGGACCGTTCCTCTATAGTTAGGACTGACTATCCAACGATTTGGTATTAATAACTCTACTATGCTATTATACTGCAAAGCTTGACCCAATAGGTCGTTACGCCAATCAAGAAGAAGATAGGTCGTTACGCCAATCAAGAAGAAGAATGTAGAATCAATGCATTTTTTGCAATTTAATTGTTATCCGCATCCGGAAAATTTATAAGTGGCTGAAGTGGTAGCGGCACCGATTATATACACCAGGCCCGGTGTCGAATCGAATCACATCCGGACCGTTCCACCGCATAGTGGACTGACTATAAAATTACATGATACCAAAAAATTTAGTAAGCCACTATATGTTCTGCATTTTTCAATGGCTTACATTATCGACATAATCCAATGGATCCAATGATTTACATTTCACTATTTGATCATAAGTGGAATTAAGTTGGAATTGTAACACGTATTGTATTAGAAAATATCGTTGTGTGTTATCTTAGACTAAAGCTACTAAGATGATTCAACACAATTCAGCATATGTTTCGTTGCAATCTTTTTAAACTTATCAATGTTTCAGGTAATGGAAATTCTGCCGCTTTGTCTAAGGTGCAATCGAAGCTGATGAACATGGCGGAAGGGAAGAAATCAGCGACAAACAAAAAAAGTCCTAGCCGCTCGTCAGCAGATTCGCGTTCTCGCAGCAGGTCTGGTTCGCCTACTAAAGAGGGTAACCGGAAGAAGAGTGCTAGTCGTTCTCGATCCCCATCTAAATCAAGGTTAGCGCATGCGGAAATGTGATAATCAATGTTTTCTGATTGTTATATCACTTTTATCGTATTTTTGTTCTTATCGTTTATTTTATTTGTAGAGCAAGAAAAGCTAAAAAGGGTAACCCTAGCTCCCGATCTCACAGCTCGAATTCAAACTCATCCGGTTCATCTTCGTCCAGCGATAGCGAGGATGAGAAGAAACCCAAAGCCACCACAGGCTCTGCAAACCCGGCCGGTAAAAAGCGTAACGGTCGGAACAGCCGGAGCCGTAGCCGAAGCCACAGCCACAATCGCCGTGATACATCGAGAAGCCGATCCGGCAGCAGCCGATCGTCGTCATCGCGTGGCCGGAAGAAGGATGATTTCGAGATTCAGAAGAAGGAAAACAGTATCCAAAAAAAGCGTCACTATCGCTCGAACAAGGATTCATCCGACTCGGAAGCCGATGGTGGTCGTAGCTCGACAGCCAAAGGTTCCGCTGCGTCCCGTCGTCGGCCTGGCGATGGTAACGGTGGCGGACGTTTCGGTGGTCGGGACAACAGAAATCGCGATCGACGATCGCTTTCCCGTGGTCGCGGTCGCGATGATGGGCCAGCTCGTGGTCGTGGACCTCGTTCAAGATCTCGCTCGAGAAATCGATCGCGGTCGCGGTCGCGCAATCGTTCTCGGTCACCCAGAAGACGGTCTCGATCGCCCGGTCGACCGGGTGGACGTGGAAATGTTCGGTAAGCATAACACATTTAGATTTTTTTCTGCTACCCAGATGGTCATATCACATCAAATGTCGCAGTTTCAATTGGTATAGAACATGCATTTAAAACATTGTTATGTACTTGGTGTTAATGATATTTGTGTCATTCATTCTTTCTTCCAGTGACGGTAACTATGGTCGTCGTCGTTCACCGCCCAATTCGCGTCCGGGTGGTGGTCCTGGCAGAGTTTCGGATAGAGATGTTCGAGAACGGGAGAGAGAACGCGAGCGCGACCGTGAACGAGAACGGGAACGTGACCGTGATCGCAATCAACAGCAACGTTACTCAGGCGGTAATGGACAAGGTCGTCGCGGTTCCTCCCGTGAGCGTGATCGCGATCGTGAACGAGGGCCGGCTGATGGTGGTACAAGAGGACGCGACACATCCTCTTCTGCTCACACTGGGGTCAATAATACCGCTCATAAATGGCGTCGTTCGGATGAACCACAAAGAGGTGGTGAACCTCAACGACATCGGCAGGAGATGGGTCCACCGGCATCGAACCGCTATGATGATCGCGAGCGGAACCACCGGGAAGCGGTTGGCAACCGTTCTACTGTTGGCAGGCGCAGCAACAGCACGGAACCGCAAGATCGGTTCAAAGGCAACCAGGGAGGCCCCGCTCGTGGTGGAAATAGGAAAATGTCCCAAAGTCCTGCCGAATCCAGCGGTAATCGTCGCTCGGTGACGAGATTGCCCAACGCAAGAGATTCTAGTGAATTGTTTGACGATGGTGGTAATGGTAGTAGCGGCGGAAGCGTACCATTGGAACGTCACCGCAATTCCTCCGAGCGTGTACGATCGGATAAGGTTTCTGTCAGAGAGGATAGCACAGAAAACGAGGAAAAATTGCGTGCGATGAACTCTTCCGTCTCTAGCGGTGCTCGCAAACAGCATGATCCTCCAGCGGCTACAGCCACAGCAACTACGCGAAGATCAAACGATCAGCAGCAGGTATCTACGGTTCGCGATGTAAGCAAATCGCACGACGAAAATAGAAAGCCAGCAAAACCTGCATCCTCACAGGTCAACAACTCGCGGTCCGACCGGGGATACAGAAGCGACCTGTCGAGAACACCATCACCCTTCCTGAAGGCACATGAGCGTGAGGCAGCGGCTAGCTTGCAAGCCAACATAGCCAATCCGGTTGGTTCCTCGGTGATGTCTGCTGATCAGAGAAAGCAACAGCAGCAACAGCAAAAGTTAATCAAGACCAACAGACAAAAGAAGCGTGCGAGCTCCGAAAGCGATGATGATAGTTCTGGCAGTGAGAGTGAGGAGTCCCAAGAGGAAAAGCAGCAGAAAAAGCCAGTGTCCAACAGACGTGGTGAAGGTAACGCGGAGGAGGAAAAGGACGAACATGATAAAAAGGCGTCGATGGCTCACAAAAAGCGAAAATTGAAAGGAAAGGTAGAGTCCAAAAAACGGAGCAAACAGCAACAACATCATCGTCGTTCTTCGTCATCTTCGTCGTCCAGCAGCGGGGACGACGAGGAAGATGATCACGACTTCGACGAGGAGGACAAGTCGTCCGGTGACGAAAGTACGGGAAAGCGCAAATCTCGTGCAAAGGGTCGCCGAGAACCAAAGAGAGTGTCTGGTTCAGGAAAGGGCGCGGGAAATGTGGTGCCATCCGTGGAACATGATCCGCGGCGTAAACAACAGTCTGGCCCTGCGTTGCACTCTAAGGAAGGGGACAACCGTAAGGTGCATCGGGACAGTACATCCTCGGTTGAACAGCAGCATGGTGGAGGAGGTGGTAAGAAACGAAAGCATTCCACATCCGAAAGCAATGCTAGGGTACCGATGCATTCGGAGGAATCGTTGGCTGCGAAGGTGGCAATTTCGAAAACGCCCAGTTCCACAAACAACAACAATGTGTCCTCTTCGTCCTCCTCTGCAAAGAGCAAGTCCGTCACCAAAGTGGCACCGGTGGTCGAGCCCAATCGTTCGTCCTCTTCGAGCGACGATTCCGACGATCGTGTGTCGGAGCGGCAACGGAAGAAACGTCGCAAGGAGAAGAAACGGCAGCGGAACGTGTCACCTGACGATGCAAGCGCCTCGTCCGGTAGCAAGCGCAGTAAGAAGCACAAGAAGCACCGTAAACATGCGAAGAAACATAAGAAACACAAGAAGCATAAGAAGAGCAGCAAGGCAAGTGGCAAGTATCAGCGCAATAGCTCTTCGTCCTCCTCGGACGAGGAAGATGGTGGTGTACCGTTGCGTGCCAAGAAAGGTATCCTGGCGATCGGTGCCGGTGCTGGTGGTACGGCCATCAACGATGATCTGGAGAAGCAACTACGCGAACGGGCCCTAAAGTCGATGAAAAAGCAACAAAGCATCTCCGACTGAAGACGGCTGCAAAGCGGACGGATCGTGAACGAATGATTGTACAGATAGGCTATAGAGGTCGATCGCGAATGGTTCGGAGACAGATTTCAAACATCGGCAAAGAAGGTCGTCGCCTTGCCACCGCACACCGGTTCTCGCCTGCGGTGTAGTTTCTACTGGCCGACGTAAGTTAGGATTGACGATACATGCACGTGGTTTACTCTATTTCCATACCATTTTATCGACGATGCAGCGACGTAATAGAGCAAAGGATAGTGATCATGAGCGTACGATTTTTATCATCGTATCGATTGACTCTCGCTACATTACTAATTAGATTATTATGGGGTGGGAGGAATTTTTGGGGTGGATATGTTTGTGTGTGGAATAGCACTTTTCACGTATGACAAAAACGCCTAAAATAGGTTCACTTTATGATTAGAGCGAAAAGGAGATAACGATAGAGAGAGAGAGACAGAGAGAGAGAGCGATAGCAGAAGTTAAGACGGAAGGGACAAGAAGAGATTTAGGTGTGGGATACCGACTTTGAAGCATATGCCTGCAAGTTTTGAAAACGTGTGTTAATTTTATAATTAAAAAAAACATTTTCAACACTGGTGACGACAGGTTTTTCGAGATGTACCCACTTGCAAGCTTTCTCTTCGTTCGGACGTCATCACACCGTATGCCGCCCTCAAAACTCTGGCCACCTCTCACTCTGTCTGGCAGTTTCTCTCGCAATCCGCAGATGTATTGTTCTCTTGCAACTTTAACCAACAGTACTCTACCGGGGACACTGCTGGGCGTATGTAATGATGAGGCAAAAACATACTATGAAACAAACAGAGTAAGATTTAAGTAACCAAATTAGACTACTACGTGCATACCCGTTAAGAAGCAGTAATAAATTAATTAAATTCTTTTATCCCTCCAATGTTTCTCCTTGTCTTCGCTTTTCTTGCGACGAATACGGCAGAAGGCGTAATGGCTCGATATCAACAACTGCCGGCACTAAGCAATGGCATCCTGGTATAGGAGGGTGTCGGAACATACATTAGCCCGGTTAAAAAGCAACAACAACAAAAAAACAGTATAAACTAGAATGAAGTAAATTATGATACTGATTTTCGAAATGTTTAACTATGTAACGGATAGGAGAGCCGCAGCAAAGGGAGGAAAAAACATAAACCAACTCTTAAGTCTTAATCGAAATGTGTGAAAAACAAACATTATTACTGGAAAGTTGTAGAAACAGGATTCAACCAAGCGAAACACAAATAAAGAATAATCATAGAAAATATTTCTATAACTGTATATAATCAAATTAAGTATGCATCTCTCCTCTAACCTTAAAAAAACGGTTGAAAGAAACGAACGAATGTGGCGAACAAGAATTGAACAATATTGCTCAACGCACAAAAGAGACAACTAACGTCTAATGACTGAAAGTCTGTATAACTTAACAAACCAAATAATATAATAATAACCAATAATAACCAAATAATTATTCATAAGTAGGATACGGATATTTATTTATTAATTTATTCAATATTGTAATGTCATCTAGCTTACAGTGAGAGCCATCGTGAGCGCCAACAGTTTTATACAACACTGATCAAAAAGTGTTAATACAGATTTGTACTGCGAACAAGTAAATTAAAAAAAAAATGAAAAAGCAAAGTTTCATTTGTTTAACTGTAGTAGTGGAGAACTCTTTGAAAATTGTCAGATGGTAGCTTCACAACGTTAAAAAAAAACGAAGTACAAATCGAAAATATATCGATCGTGTGTAAAAGAAACGTTTCATTTTAAACGGTATTCAGTTTTTGTAATTAACTGTACGGGGCGGTCTTCCCATCCCGACCGTTCCACCGTAGTCAGCGAGCACTGGCTATCCAGCTACGTGGTATCAATAAGTCTAATAAGCCAGAACTGGCTGGCATGACCGAGTAGGTCGTTACGCCACAGATGAAAAGAACAATGTATCTAATATATCTTTCAAAAAAAATCTTTAAAATATAATTTCCTTCAAAACCACAATGGCATTCATTGACAGTAACGATGCGTTCGTCTGCGTTGTTTCGGGAGCGCATTGATTAAAACCAATTTCTTTCCAAAACTGGTATAGAGTAGTTTTCATGGTCTAAAGTTTCTGTTAAGAGCCTGATTGCCTCTCTCGAGACTCGGCGCTTTAGCTCAGGTTGTTCGAATTTTTCTCCCAACTATCGACCAATCGTCAACGTTTAATAATAAGTCACCACCTTCCACAGGGGGCAAGCGTACAGGCAGTAGTTTTGATTAGATCGACGGAACCCTAGCTTAAATAACGGCGAATTCAACCATACGCAAACACTTTGCCGGTCTGATAAATAATGATTGTCTCTGACAACTCTTGGCAACTTTGCCACGCATACAAATGTGTCCTTAAACTCGATTTCCTAACGTTGCAGGGGAATCCATTGACTATTGAACGAGTCGAACCAAATGTACCTGACCTGTTGTTTGGTTTCATTCTCCTTAAACCGGGCCACAGATGGATCATGGATGTAGGAGTGCAGCCCTGGACAGAGATTTTAGGAAACGGGTTGGCGACCGGATCATATCTACAAGACGGGCATATTGCAGAGAACCAAGAAAGCAAAAGAAGTCGAAACACACAGGGGAGCGTAGTGGTGGCTTTGACCTGAGAGGTTTGACACCGGCTGGATTCGTGGTCAGCTTCTACACACTGTTGATCTTCATGGTGTTATATCGATGTCGTTGTAATTTTCAAGAACATCTAACGTACGGAGACCAAGAGCACTGGCACTGAACCTAGTAAAATTATCGAGTATCTTCAGGATGAACGGCGAAGGGTTCATCCTATAATCGGAGGACAGAAGTTTCAGATCTAGATGCGGAAGGGAGCGCGGAGTTATCTACTCCCTCTTGACCTAAAAGTTCTTCCGGTGCATTCTTTCGTCGTGTTGTTCCTCTGACGCTTAACATTCAAAGACATGCACATTTTCCAGACTTGGGGTTCTTCCCCACTCATTGTTCAGCAGGTGTAATGTTATTTGTAGTGATAAGAAGTTGGATTTGGAACTTTCGATCTAACCTGATCCAATATTCTAGGATCAAATGCTCTGGGATCATATACCATGCATTTGTATTGCAATGCCGTTTCTGGTTCATATCTCATGCATTTATATTTGATTTGATCCGATCCCAGTGCCTTAAATGTTATGTTGATTTGATACTGAAGTTTGAATCATTTCTCATCACTAGTTATTTGCTATTGCAGAAGTTGGGCCACAGTTGACTATAAGCACAGCTGCCAGCAGTGTCTCACTTCGTAACGACTTCTCGATGACGGTTCTGTCAAACTTTCCGGCAATCCCGTTTTGTTGGGGTGAGCAAGCTGCTGTTGGCTCCACCTGAATTTCCAACATTTTATAATATTTCTTCTGGGGCACCCCGGTTGGTTTCATAAAGGACGGCCAGGCCGTATTGTTGGACTGACCATCCTGCTACGTAGTAAAATAAGGCTAATACAGCCTGACCGCCATAGAATACGAAAAAATACTTCTGCTGGTTGTTCGAACAAAACTCACGTCCCTGGCCAACGGTGAGTTTTGAAATCTTTGTACCACATTCCGCAGTCGCCATTGCGGAAATTTCTTGAACTTTTCCAAAAATCTCTTATTTCTTTCGGTGTAAGTACATGGGAACATGCAAGAACAAGATGGGAATAATGACCGTCGCAGGACAGCGGACCGATAAGTCCGCATACGTCGGAGTACTCCAACGGGTGAGCTGCTCTATTTATTGTCCCATTGAACGGCTCACGGCAGCATTTACCCAGGACATATACGTCGCAAAACATAAGCTTCTGCAGAGTAGTCATGACACTTTCCTTGATGTGGCCGAGACGATGTTATCTTCAATGTAGCTTGCTTATTTAACAAGTATACTTCTACACCAGCCTTGGTCGGCTGCTGCACAGACATGAGATTTATCCATGAGAATTGGAACGTACAGGAAATCTTTAGCAATCATCAGAGCGCTACAATTGCTCATTCCGCTAATGGCACCTTCCTTGGCCACGAGGGATTCTCCATTCTTCGTGTACATTGATGTACACTAGTTGCTTCGAATTGCCCATGTGATCACTGGCCCTCGAATGTAGAAGGAATTCGAGCTTTTCGTCCAGTAACATCCGCCATGAGAAAAACCGTTCTTGATCCGTTAGCAACGTTGGCGTTTGTCTTCTCGGGACAATCCTTCTTCTTATGAACTCGCTTGCCACATGCTTGATGGTTTTCGGATAACTTGTACCTTTTGTATTTCTTCCGATGAACTCCTGCAAATGCTACCGAATGAGGTGGGCGCAAAAAAGATATCCCTAGCTTCAAGGTACGTCTTTCTGCTTGTCGAGCATGATATGTCGAATTCTGTAGTATTATATTCGAATATTTGATCTTGCACAGAAGCTTGATGATCACTTAAGGATCACAAGGAAAACTGGTTCATAGCGAGATGACTATAACGTACGCAAATTATGCCGATTGCTAAATGCGGAACGAAAACATAGGAAGGCGTTATTCAAAAAGGATTAAAATAAGGGATATTAAAGGAAAAAAGGATCAAGACAAAGTTCCTGTTGGAAGTCTTATGTACCCAACCTCTACATTTTTGATTCACTGTGAGATATGACTGTGACTGGATAATGTGGTTTTAGATTTGTTAGTAAATAAGGAAATGAATAAACAACAAAAGAAGCGATAGGAATACTGAGGATTTTTTAACACAAACCTGATTAAACTCGTCAGATCTATGAATGTTAAATAATGTATGAATAAAACACATTCGTTAAATCGCATAGAAATATTTATTTGTATTTACAAAAAGTAAACTAAATGCGCCCTCACACACGGCCGGTTGTTCCCTATTCCTATAGTTGATGATAACCGTCGCAAGAACGAACTACAGATAACGTTCCTAGCAGCTAAGATATGTTCCTCGGTCTGTTGGTCCATTTAGCGTCCCCGTAGTACCTTCCCATTTTCTGAACATTCCCATCTGCTCCGTTTGCCCTTACGGAAACATGAGACCCCCAGGACTTGTACCAACTGCCAGCGAATGGGAGAAACACGAATTGTCGAATAATTTAAAGTCAAATGCCTATTTAATGTCCCACGGTGTTAACAGCTAGCTCACCACTCCTTACAACCGGCAGCATATCTTCCATTGTCCTTGTTTCAATCACATTTTTCCTCATCTCCACAAAAATGCCCTACTGTAAACTGTTTAACTTTGTTCTTCCAAAATACATGCTTCACCATCTAGCATCAAACACATTCAGTAATTTCTTTCACCGTTCCGGTTCCGGTGACTTCTAAGGGATAAAGTTGCCACCAGTCTCACGCGGTTTTTCGGTCGCGTACTTCGGTTTGCAGACGCAGCCACTTTCCACCAGCACATAGTCCTGACCGGTGAGCGTTACCGGTCCGAGCGGGATCACCAGGAACAGGTACGGAACGTAGGTTTGTGTACATTCGCCCCGCACGACATCACATTCCGAAGATCTGAGGAAGTAGAATGTATGGAAATTAGGTATCGTATCGTATCGTATCGTGGACAGTAAAAATGAATGCGCTTTTGCTTTTCTATTTGCTAGTTCTATTTCGTATTTCATCTGCGCTGAGCCGGCAAAGGAAGAGTGCGCGTCAGTTCACCAGTTTTGGCGACTTTCTCTGTTCCATTCGTTCCGGTGAAAGAGAAAATCGGTCAAGTTTAAAGGCCAACCGTAGTAAAGCTGAACGCGATTAAATTCCTTCGAGTGATATGTTAATATCGCACTCAAGCACACGTGCTGATGGGTGGAGGAGACGATGCTAATGTTTTTCCACCCTTATCAGACGTCGCGGTTATATGTGGGGCGTCGTGAAGTAAAAGTTAAACTTTCGCACTGTCCAACCCGGTAGCACAAGACGAGGGAGGGGGAGGGGGGTTTGGACAAATGAACGATCAAGAGAAGGAAAAATAATATATGGACGTTCGTTACCTCCGGACCGATCCGCAGCAAAACTGGAAACTTCAAAATAAATAAATAAATCGAAATTGCAAGACAAGAAGTGGGCCGAGAGACATAGAGAAAGAAAGAGAGTGTGTGAGAGAGAGAAAGAAGAGTATGTGTGGAAAGGAATAAACGAGCGAAATTCGTTGTTGTGTCCAATAGTGGAAAATGGCTCACGTCGCTGTTTGCATAAATAATGGCACAGGAGGAAGTGCTTGCGCATACAGTATCAAATGGCGGCAAACTTTCGATCGATCACGCGCTGCACCGTACCGGTATGATCGTCGCATAGCAACGTGGACGCGGGTTAAAAATAAAAGATGCCCAGTCTTATTTATTGCTATATTTCTATGAATTTGCAATATGGTTTGTAGTTGTTGGAGTTGTACTTAGTTGCAGCTCAAATGTACATTTCTGTCTGATTTAAAATCAATAGTAGTCAATATTCACTTAGTAGCTTTACTCGATACTTACTCGCACACCTCGAAGACGACCTGCTGCAGCAGATCGGGGAACTTCTGCACGATCGTGACCGGCTGGCCGGAAGTTAAGCTGACGCCGTACATCGGTGCTGTAGTGTTGTAGCGAGTTTTGCAGAGGCGTGACGGTGTATCCCGGCATTGGCTACTGTCCAGCGAGCGACCTTTGAAGAAACCGCAAAAGGGGAATACACAAACGATTTGGATTAGGTTCTAGACGACATTTGGATGGGTTTTGTGTGTGTGGGCGTAAATACTTCCGGACATCTTTAATTTCGGGTACTGCAAACGATCGAATGTCTGGTGGTGGATAGTAAAATGCCATCGGAATACTAACTAACGAGCGTGAATGACATTGAAGCAATAATGTGTTTTCGTTTCCCTAATTGGTGCCTCATCGCTTCATCTTTGGGGATGGGCCAGCATTTATTCAGACGCATTGTTTTTAGTCTAATGTCCAGTGGCGGATCAACCTAGGAGCGGAGGAAGTGGCCGCTCGGGTCCTCGCCGGTTAAGGGGGCTCCTCCCTCCCTCCCTTGTCAGTCTTTGCGTAACGAGTCAAATATACAGGGGCCTCCATTGCCATTCCGCTTGGGGCCCCCAAGGACCTTGATCCACCGCTGCTAATGTCCAATGTCTAATGGCGGGACCTTGGGTGAAAAAGTGGGTAAGAAACCTATGTACCGCAAATATATTACTATTGTGACTATCCAATAATTTTCTAATAACACTAATTTTCTATTAAACAAACTTGCTACTCAAACCTCAACTTCGAGGCCCCCTTCACTGTCGGAAGATTTGGTCGCCCACTCCGCTTCTAAATTTGCATTAAGACCTGTGCATTCTAAACAATGCAACAGAGGAAAATATACCGCTGAACAGGAGCAGAAAAAAGGTTCATCGTTGCATCGTTACACAACACTTGGTGGATCAGCTGCTACAAGACCTTTAATAAATCAGAGCAAGTTACGGACACGTTTTGTATACATATTTTTCTCCCTAGCAGGTTCCTAGCAGAGGATCGACAAGGGATCCTCGAGTTGGTGATCAATGAGACAAATCCAAAAAATATTATGACACTACCAGCCCTGTCAACAAATTTTGTCCTACACTGGGTTTCACTTTGATGCGGTACGGTGGCCGAGGTCGATCTTCAATACGTCAGGACCGCGGTTCAATTCCCATCCGGACCGTAGTGAGGACAGACTATCCCACTAGGTATTATCAATAAGTCTAGTAAGCCATTATATGGCCGGTATGACCGAAAAGTCGTTACGCCAAGCAAAAAAGACTTTTAAAACCATCCAACACGTTAACTTCTTTCGGTCAAAGATTAACATTGACAATAAGATTGGTTTAGGTACATACACTAAGGCACTATGGCAGCCAACTGCTCATTACAGTCAGTTCATTCGAAGCAAAATTCTCCACTCTGTCGCGATTTACGATATGTAGAACTTAATTGTAGTTCCAGTACTCATATACGCTTTTGGGCTACCTGGTTATAAAGATAGCGGTTTCGGTTTCATACAACATTAGCTGTCCAAAATCTCATTCTGAAGGTTCTACCATACGTAGGACTGACTAAACTGTTGGGGGTCAATTCAAGTCACGGAAGCCACAAATGGCGGTCCGGTGGCCGAGGTGATAACGGCACTGACTATCCAACTACGTGGTATTAATAAGTCTCTATGACAATGACAAAATGGAGATGCAATCTGTCGAGATTGCAGTGCCAAAGTAGAAGAAGATACGCCTCTGTCCAAAGCTGACAGGATGAACCCTCAGCCGCATTTGCAAGGAAGATGAAGGAGCCACTGTAATGCCGTGATCTACGAGTTCTATGATGAACTCATTATCGTACTATTAGTTAAACTTGTCCATTTACTAGGCAAAATCTGATTGCAGTTCCTATAACACGGGACGTTCGTTCGTTCTTGATGACATAATCAAATTGTCGTGGTTCTCATTAAGCACCAAACTCTCAAGAAATCGGTCAAGTTGCAGATTTAAATTGAAAAACCTTAAGTGTTGTCGTCACCACTACCACAGACTATTTAAAAACTATTAACAACTTCACTTACGTTGAGCCGAAAACTCGATGGCTAAAATCAATCTTGATGTTGCATCGACAATTGGCAATGGTACTGGTAGCCTTCCAGAATTCGGATATTGCCAAGCCAGTATAAGTAATTCGAATTGGGAATGTATCAATCACAGAAGCTGAAATTTAGTCCATTAGCAACTGGTAGATATCATCTGAATCAGTTGAAGGAACTAATTGAAACTAAGTCGAAAAAAAACTAATAATTCAACCAAGATCTAATACTTCAATGTAGATAATGCCGGCGAGCATGTGGAAGCAGTCCTCAGTATTCAAACAGTACTAAACAGACGCGGAAGTGTAACGTTCATCAATTTTGAGGTAAAAAGTGTAATTCCCCAGCGACGGAAAGTGCCACTTCATTTCACGCTTCAATTCAGCTCACTTCTAAGAGAACTCGTCGCCTTCAGTCAAGAATAAGCGTTGCGCAAAAGCTGCAGCAAACTTAGCTCGGGGTTGTCTAGCTTGTTTCCCGCTTGTGCTGGATGATGCTGTTAGATGACATGGTGGAAATTTGGAATGCATCATCAGTCCCAGACCGCCATCATCATCCCATCATCCGTTCCAACCGTCATGACCGGACGTTCTGACGGGTGTCGTCAGGCCCACTTTGCCGTCCCCTAAAACCGTTAACCACGATACCCGTACATTGCCCTGAAGTAACAGTAACTATACAGTCCGAGTATTGGTCGGTCTTCGATGCCGATGTTTAGCCAGGGCTTGAGAACTGGGCGTTTAGAATGGGCTTTAAGGCGAAGGAAAAGCACCACGATGTAAGATGTTAATGCGACAATATGCTAATGCTATGGGGTTCGACCGTTGGTACTTGTTTTGTTTTCAAAGCAAGGTTCTTCAAATTCCTGGCGGTAACGAGTTGTGTACAAGTTGGTCAAAGTGGTGAATATGTATTACCATTACCATAAATCCAATAATGTCTATTATTTAAAAAAAAATAAACATAAATGATGGATTTATTACTAATATTTTCTATGTTTAATAAGAGATTTTATAAAACTCTATTGGGTCTTTTTGACATATTTTCGAAGTTCCTTTGCTTAAGTAGTTTGAAAAATCAACTTGAGTACAATTGAATCAACATGTCTGAATGTATGCAAGTTGGCTGCACATAAAACTTTATTTAAAATTATAAAGAAACGTATTCAACTTCTGTTCTTTCAACAGTTGGACACGGTCTTTGGTTCAAGTGGTAAAAGCGTCACGACAGAACAGATCCTATCCGCGACCATTCTCTTAGTAAGAACTGACGCTGCGAACCGTTGTAGATTTTACTGTGCAGAATGAAGCACAAAATTATGTTTAAAATTTCAACAAAAACAGAGGAGGATGTAGCAAAGCAAATGAATCAAATGATGAATAAAATTCATAATTTATCGTTTTTATGCATACTAAGAGTTTATACACAGGTCTCTTTATCAATGTCTTTACGCTATTTATCGTTTATAACATTTATATGGCAAAAGTTACATGAAGCAGAACTAACTGCTGCGTTATTAATGCATTGTCGCGACTGCCATTTGATTTCAAACAAGCATTTAAAATATAAGAAATTTCACACCCATCCCACCCGTCCCATTTTTAATGGCCTGAATAGTGGAAGATGCTGCCGCTTCCCTGGCATGTGATTTATTTAGCCTACAAACAGTGGAACATTCCCTCACATCCTTTCATTATCTCCGCTCTGTCAAACTAGTTCTATGATGAACTCATTATCGTACTATTAGTTAAACTTGTCCATTTACTAGGCAAAATCTGATTGCAGTTCCTATAACACGGGACGTTCGTT
>KB663655.1:2735621-2759022 GCA_000349025.1 Anopheles minimus
TTCAAAATTTTCCTGCTCCAAAAGCAAGCAAGAGAAAATCGAAACTAAATTCCACACCCCCAGCCAACGCGCGTTCAAGTTGTTTTGTTTTGCGAAAACCTTTCGGTCACGACACGGGTCAACATCTTCCCAGGCACCATAAACCGATCGCCTCAAAAAAGGTCACTTCCACGCTGTCCGTTGGTGGGTTTGTTTGGCGAAAGACAAAACCGCTTCCCCAACCCCCAACAACGAAATATGTCACATTCGGGTGCCTAACTGAGGAAGTATCCAGGAAAGTATTTCCTTCCACTTGGCCCTGAACCTGAAAATGTTGACACTTTCGACACTTTCTTCCGTGTTCCGTGTCGTTCGTTTTGCGCAAACTGACGAGAGGAAGCGCCGCTTACGGGAGGCAAGAACTGTGAAAACGGTTGACCGTTAGTTTCGCTTTTTCCCAGCGGCCGTGACGGGAAGAAAGTGAAGTGTTGTTGTTTTTTTCCTCCATTTTTGGGTTCACGCTATTCGCCCAGTACTCGCCACTCCGATTGAAGTGCGGGCGTGTGAGCTACGGTTCCGTTCGCTTCCGGCAGTGGTCTGTATACTGCAATGGAGTTGCTGCTGTGCGTGTGGTAAATTGTGGCGATTTACTGATACGGTATTCGGCGGAATTTCTTTTAGGTTGGCACCAATTTTCCCCCCTCTGCTACGCACGTTTGCTTTCAATTTTATTAGCCACGGACAACAGATGGGGCAGCGGAAAAGTGGCCACTGCAGCTCACGCATATCTAGTGTGTTACACTCATATATCTGGCCGCACGTTAGTTAGGCCGAACACTTGAGTGGTACGGTAAATTTCTAAATTGAATTGTTTTTGGCAAAGATTGGATTTTTGATGTTATTGTTGTTGTGAATGTGATATCGGTGAAAAATTCCATTGAAACGGATCAGTTGTTGAGGAAAACGCGAGTTTCACTACTCGAGCAACCAGTTCATTTGGAGATGTAGAAAAAAGTATACAAAAATACCTTTTCAAGGCAATCGTTTTACTGAAGAAGTCGTACTAAACTGGGTTTTTGGGGAGGAAATGATCAGTTACAAATTTATTTACGCGATAGCATCTGATACCTCAAACGTTAAACCATTCGTTCACATTCATACTATACATACCGATCTGGACCTTTGGAATATACAGTATTTTATAAAACAACCATTTATTTCAATGACAACCTACCCTTGAATGTTTTGCTCTTTAAATTCTAAAAAACTTTCGATAAAACAGAGCTATCGGCTTGAAATTTTGGGAATTCATAGAAAAAACATGTTTTCTATCATATAAACAACATTATGATTTTGCTATTTTTCAAGTAAGGTTTTGTTTCGAAATTTAATTTATACGCCTTATTTTTATCACTTACCCGGGTAGGTAGCACATTTTTTATGTAATCTTACAATTTTCTGTAGTAAAATTCAGTATAATGAAGCTGTATTTAGGAAAAAAATCATTGAATACGACAGCTTAAGCCGAAGATATTCACCTTTTTTCCCATAAACGGGCAAACAAATGGAAGGGGGGAATAGCTCTACCTTTCGAGTAATGCTGAATTATGAATGCTATGCCATCAACTTTTTTATTTCTAAAACATGATCAATATTAGATTGTATTAACGTTGGAATTACTTTTCATGCTCTAAACATTGTCTATAGAATGTTTAGAACGTTTTTGAAACATTAGATAGCAACCAAGATATTAAAAAATCTTATCACAATTATAAAATTTGTTTTCGATTTGAAACATTATCGAAAAAAAGATCCACTGTAATATAAGTGTCTAGTCTTTCATGACCCAATTCTTCCAAAATCAACACTTACGAAATGAACGAATGAATGAGGACTCTATTCTTCCTTTTTATTTAATTTTTCTTACATGGTTTTTCATTATATTTATAAATGAGTGAGTTATAAAAAAAAACAGTGCTGAATGTTCCCCCGTAGCATTATCTGGCAACGCAGTAGAAATAAATCAAATATAATTTTAACAAAAAATCTCAGAATTTGAAGTCCATGTCGGAGAAATTATCTTTATACGTAAGTTATTTGTCACAGTTATTTGTAATTACGAAAGGTATCTCAAGCTAACAGAGTCACATTATGTCAGTTGTCACATTGTACTTACTGTATCTCGTGTGAGCGCTCTCGAGCAGGGCTGCTTCATTCGCATCACCGTAGGCTTGCAGAAGGGCGCGTTGCGTCAGCTTTGGATCTAACGTCGGCAACTGACTCATACGGCCGCGACGCGACGAACCTCCTGGCGTCCAGTTGGAAAACGTTCGTGCCACCAGGTTCGACGGGTACGGGGCATTGTTAGGTCCGAGACAGTTTGGACTGTCTGTAAGCGCGTCTCCGGACAAATACTTGAGATTACCGCTGGAGGAACACTTTTCCACGCTCGACCCGGCTCCCGCCGGTCCATCCGACCAGAGGGTGTGTGCTCGGGCTGAGGAGGAGCTGTGAACGAACTGTGGACCATACGTGGGCAGAAGCAAAAGCGTGATCAACTGCAAATAAACAGATAGAGAAGAAAACAAAATGTTGATTAGTATCAATTGGATCCAAAAGCGTACGAAAAAAAGTTCCTATTCACTATAATGGTAATATGCTCCCATTGCACAAAGGTTACAGACCTTCGTGTGTAAGCGATATATCTCTCTCTTTCTCTTGCTAAAAAATCAGTTCCCTCATTAATCCCCCAGATCCACTCACGCAAATTGCTCCTACAAATTGGGGCTCAACATGCGCTAATTCACACGTGGTTAATTAGCTCCATATTAGCCCTCCACAGAAGGAAGGGAAGCGCATTCATCCCTAAACATAAAATAACTCATCATCCCCCCTCCGCGAGCTTTTCCCGATCCTCACCGAACTAAACCGAACCGGAACTGCGTGCCAGACAGAAATTTCAGCTGACGGAGAGCAGTCGGCCCAGACGCACCTAATATGTGGCCTAATATTACCCAGCACCATTCCGCGTATTGAATTTGCTAGAAATGGGACCAACACGCGCCCATAGCACACCTGGCAAAACTATCACCCCACGTCCATCGACCAGGGCCATTTCCGATCCGGTGAATGAAGGGCGCCAAGAAACGTTTTAAAATCTTACAAACATTCCTACCGTTCATGTGAATGAGAAGCCGGCTCATTCATGTAGGTCAAAAGTGGGAGTCCTACATTGGATTTTACGTCTAGCCCTTATCCCGTGACGTTGGAAGCGCAGAGTGTGAACCACTGAGTCCATAATGATGCTGGTGATGACTCCGGGACGTGAGCAACACTTGTACGGCAGCCTTTTGCTGAATTACCGAAACAATGAGCCAATAATCTTTTCCCTTTTGGGCGTGAAATTGGGGAAACAAACGTCAGGGAGAAAACCTCGTTTTGGAGAAAAACGAAGGAAATTAGTAACCGATTCAACACCTTTTCTTCCTCAGCTGGGCATCATGAGTGTATTTCTTATCCGTCAAGGTGTTACTCCACTGAACCGGTTAGTTCGGGAAGAACCGTTTCGTTTTGTTTCGTTTTGGAGTTCGGAAACCGTATCAGAAATAGGTTAAGAACCATCGTGATTAGATTACACGGGATGCCGCGAGGGAAAACGTGGAGCTCATCAATGTGTGTATGCGTCGTTTTTCTTGCCCCATTAATTTGCTTCCTCTATTGTTCTGCTCGATAATGTCTTTCCTTATCTTTCCAACTTATCTTTCCTATGAAATGATCAAATTTTCGTCGAATGCCGTAATAATTTGCAACACCGGAATATCCGCAAGTTTGGGCACTGAATATTTTGCCTTTTGCGTACTTGAAGCATGCAACGAACCATGAAAGGCGTGAAGAATGATGGTTGATGCCAAATTGGTTCACACCTGGCGATCGGTATCATTACTTCTGCCCAAAGATAATGAAGCAGCAATCATTAATCAGTTCATTATTACAGATAACAGTATATAGGTTAGTCAGTTTGGGTGTTATGTTTGGTAGTAGCGGTCGAACGAATGTTTTTCTTTACTGCAGTGTGGAAGATACTAATGATGTTTGGATGCCATTTGTAGTATCAGATTAAGATAAAAGTAATGAATTTTAAAAAAAATTGTACTATTACGTGATGAAAGAAATTACGCTCACGGAAAACATTGAAGATACAACAGTAGAGATAACAGGAAATAAGATTTAGTTCGTAAGATGACAACCGAGATTCGCGATCCTTTACATATGTATTAAAAGTTTGCGCAACAGACTAGTCCAATGTAATCAAGAATATGGCTCAATTTTATGCTGTCCCTACACTGACTGTTGAACAAAATGCATTGAGAGTGTTACTAAAATCATCAAATCCGTACAGTTTCCCCGTGTTGAGGACTGTCCACCAAAATTCGTGGAAGCCAAGCCAAGAAGAAAACATCTCTTCCCTGTGCAACTTGGATTAATAATGTTTAACCTAATTTTTTTTTTTGCTATTGTATGACGGCCTGGCCGTATTAGACTTAGTTTACCACGTAGCAGGATAGTCAATCACTGCTACGGGGGAGCGGTCCGGATGGGATTTTGGTCCCGGTCTGTCATGTGGGAGAGCAGCGCCGATACCACTACCCCACCCCATGTTTACCCTAATTATTCCGAACAAATCTTTCTTATGACGTTGTTTTAGGATGGTTTGCTACATGCTGCCATACAAAGGTTTAGAAAAAGCGATAGTTTTGAAATTTTGCCAGGAAAAGCCTTCTATCTAATTAAAAAAAAATCCTGAAAACGCCATTTTTCTGTAAGAAAAATATGTTTTTCAAAATTTGCGAAACATCAGTTTTTGAGTGAAATTACCCACACTTCAATCGGAAACCAGTTATGCAGCATGTCGAATCGGAATGATTGAATATAATAAAATCAATAACCTCGAGAAAACTTCAACTTCCTACATTTAATCAATAGAACACCATAAATTCAGCAGAAGTTTTTTTTCAATGCTTCCATATGATATCGTAATCAACATGAGTGGATCAGCATGATATACATAAATCGTTCTATTTTCATACGCTGTAATTCACAAAAAAAGATTTCAGTGATGCAACATAATACACCAATTAATATCACCTGCTGAATACAGATGATCAACAATTTGAAGTGTCTGCCGATTGATATTTGAAAATGTTGAAATGACTTCTTGAGGTAAAATTGAAAATATCCATGATCTCCAGCATGACAATCGACAGTCAATTAAAGACAATCACCAAGGGCCCCAGACTAGGGAGAAGATACTTGGAATCCATTCGATCACTTAAAACTTCCGAATTCTTGATGAAGTTGTCTGGGATTAGAGGGGCCTTTTATCAAAGTGGACCAAACTGCAAGTGAATATATATTGACCCTTCAAAGTTCGTTGCTTATTGCCTATTGATAAAAAATATATGTGCAGATAATACAAATTATGGTTAAAAATGTATTACGGGATAAGCTCACAATAATTCAATTTAATTAGTTTTTTAATTTTTTTTAGACTTAAGGTTTACCTGAACGGCTAAACCTGTTTCTTCAATGCCATGCCATTAATCAAAAACACGTTCCCGATCATGAGCACACCCTTCTTTATGAATAAGGTTACACGATGCGCTAATTGCTCAATTATGTTGCTTAATAGTTTTGTTAAAGCTAGTATGTGGGTATCTAATTTTTAGACTCTGTTTTCTCCGTACTTTACAGCAGATCAACCGCTTTTAGTTAACCGTTGACCACTGTGCAGCCCTAACATATTGCCCTTAATTAGGCGATAAAACTGTCGGCCAAGCCTGACGATCATCATCTCTAGGCATATCGTGAGTGTCGTTTTAAGGCCAATGGAACTCTTTCTTCCACTTGCTCATTTTTCCAACCCTTTCCTGGATTTGAGTGAGATTTTTCCATTATAAATTCGAGAGCACGTGCACGCGATATGGTCATTTAAAGTGTTTTCTTCCACCATTCCCGATTGTGTGTGGTTGTTTTCTTGTAACATTTTATATGTCGCACTCGTCGCATGCGTTACAATACTTTATGCCTTCTTGCAGATCTTATTCTTCTTTCACTGTGCTTCTAAAGGTACACGAGTCGTGATAACGCTCTTTGCCCTCGACACAATCTGTCGCACCACCATTGCTTCTTTTTTTCTTCTTGCGGTGTGAGAAACATGTAAAAATGTGCGCTGCAGAAGGTTTTTCAACTGCGAAGAATGGCACTTACCGGCAATTGATTAAAAGTTACACCACACTGTACTAGTGATGAGAAAGTTCCGAAAAAAGGGAACGGAACGGAATTGGGTTCATTTGGAAAAGGAACGGAACGGAACTAGCAGGTTCGTTCCTTTTGGTAGATTCGTTCCACCAGGTTCTTTCCTTTTGCTAAGTTTCTTCCTTTAGCAGATGCGTTCCTTTATGCAGGATCTTTCCTTTTGCAAGGTTTCTTCCTTTTGGCAGGTTCGTTCCTTTAGGGAGGTTCTTTCCTTTTGGTAGGTTCTTTTTTTCATGAACTTGCCAGGTTCAAATTTTCGAACCTAGTTCCGGTCGTTCGTTTTAAGCAACGGAACGAACCTGCCAGGTTCATTCCGGAACGCGCATCACTACTCTGCACAGGTTCATCTGATCCACGTTCTCTCAATCAGCATCGACTATCGAGAGATGGCAAGAGTCGCTAGTACAACAATGCGTGTTTATTGAAAAGCTTATGATGCATTTTATACAAATGACAGTCTGTTGGTGGTTTTTCTTAAGTTTTCGAAACTATAGCCAGAATTGATCTTCGGAACTTAAATCTATATGTGTTTTTTTCAAATAAAGTTTATCGTAGTATTCGCACTAACACTCGCAGATACCAAATGATTCTGATTTTTTTTTCAAGAATTATTATTAACTCCAAAAATTACTTTTACCACCTTCTATTTAAGTCAATTTATTTAAAGCTTTTCGTAATATCAGATACTCATTTTTTTTAATAAATCATAAAATCACAGATAACATATGTTACTTTTGTAAACAACTGTATATTGCAACCATTTTAAATTTAAAAAAATATATTGAACCCATTTCAATAAAGGTATGGTCTATTTTAGATTGAAATTAGCTTTGTTATGATCATATATTTGTTTCCTAACATTTGAATTCAATTCTTGCAATCATTAAATAATGTACAATTTTGTAAGTATGTAAATGAAGGAATAATCGCAATAAGAAGAGTAGTAACATAAATACAATGAAGAAAATAAATTATTTTGAAATGAACCATTTTTTAAATAAGTATAAAATAATCCTGAGCGGAATGCAATGATTATAGCAACAAAATAGTTGGGGAACAAATTTAATTGGAAATTCTTTGCAAAAAGATTCTTTAAGATAACACATTTTTTCAATGTAATTAATGTTAAATTATTCGTTAAAAAAATATGTTCGTGACTATCAGAACTATTGCAATTGCTTGCTGATGGTTCTTTTCCAATAAAGTTAACATTTTCACACCATGATTTGATGTACCTTCCTGAACAACGTGTTCCAATTCCCAGCACGATGCACTGAGGGGACGAGCATATCTCGTATGTCACCAATAAACTGCATCCTATTCCCAGCAGCACAATAGGAATTGTGCAGCAAGCTAGCAAGCAGAAGGGTAAAAGTTGTTCCGGAAGAAGAAGGAAAACAAACTCCAGGTGCCGGCTCAAACCGGTAGCATCGAACCACTGCCAGTTCAACGCCGTGTGCCATACTCGTTCGATTTTCTCTTGTATCTGTTGTGATGGCTTATAGGAATGATCGGAAGCACGCGGATCGTTTTTCACATCAGCACCATTCGATCGAAGCAGACGAGTGCTAACACGTCTCTTGATTCCTTTATCCGCCAGCTTGAATGGTGGTTTTCAATTTCAATGGAAATTCCACCCCACACTTGGAAGAGATACACGCTTTTCCCCAACTCACTATTTCTCATCTTCTCCACTGCTCGCGACCCCGGTGTTGATGGAGCTAAAATGGTGGAAAAAAAATTTCTGCAATCTGTTCTCCATGCTCGCTCGATGAGCGCGACCTCAATTTGTTTCCCTCTTTGCATCGGTTCGTCAATGCAGTGTATATGGATGCTAGCAGCTGCAGTAGTTGGCCATTATGCTGTTAGCTCCTCGCGAGCACAAGAAATCATAAGAAACAATCGCAAGATTAACCTTGCCGCTGATTGTTTACGTGTAGTTGCTGTGCCTGTGTCGTTGCGTTTGATCGGGCAGCTTTAATACTACCTAGGCAAATATGCGCGAGAATGCTCCCGGCACGCCATCATTTTCCAATGCATTCCGAACCACGGGTGCACATGCAAATGGGAAGGCATGATTCTACACCCGGCGGCTTCCGCAAACAAAGCTGTAGAAACAAAACAAAAACAAAAAGCAAAACTTTCGACATCGACAACCCTTCCCGCCAGTAATCATAGGAAAGAAAGTTGACACCGATCGATGGGAAATTGGGAAAGGCAGCAGTGAGTGATAGTGAGCCTGCGGGTGGAATCTGCTCATCGAAAGAGAAAACATGGCATGGTCTATACACTTTTTTTCCCTAACACCTTCGCCACATGCAATTTGCTGGATTGCATACCGTTTTTCGTGCGACCAGATGCAGCTGAAAGGGAAATTCATATTCCAACTGTTTCCTTTTGCTTTCTTTGGTTTGATTGCTTCATTCGATAAGCATTACTGTTGATTGCTTTGGCGGAAGTATCTAACACATTCAACCTACCTATTACAGAATCGGCTAATTATCGAAAACAATATTTTTAAAACAGCTTATTTTAAAACCTTATTTTCATAAAAATACAAATATTAATTCAAAGAAAATAGCAGTTTCCTGGTGATTCAATTTTTAAATATTTAATACTGTGAAGCTAATAATTGCAAACGAAGCACATTTAGCCTTCTAACAGCAGCAATAATCCAGCATTTTAGACCGGACAAACTTTATGTAGTTTTTCCGTTAGTGCTAGTGTTATGTCAATACAGGAACTTCCAAAAACCCACATAATCGACACCTCTAAGTCCCCGACCTAACGTTCTGCTTGGGAACGAGACTGCACACCTGTTCGCCAACTAGGGCAGAAGAAATCGACAACACCACACTATCCAAGAACTACCTTTTTCTTTGAACCAAAAATACTACCTTCGGCACTTGGAAGCCCTCTATTGAGCCATACACATGTTTGCAGAGATTCAAGGCAGATAAAGAGATCCACACTATTGTGGATCGAGTTCAGAACGCAGCGAGAGATTTGTTCTATTGTGTTATTCCTTTTCAAACAATTCCCGCTCTCTAATACTATAATATATTCATTTAAGGTTGCATCATACATGCTATAAAACCTATCCTCCATATTTGCTCAAAACATACATCAACTCCAGCTGAGACCGAAGAGTCGTATCGCGCCTTCGGATAAGGATACACCCAAAAACACCTTATGGAAAAATCTACTATGCCGTCGTGCAGTTGCTTTGACGTTGTCGATCTTCAAAGCGGCATCGATCTTCAAATGGCAGTACCGAAGATCAAATCCCATCCGGAAAATTCTTTCATAGTGAGTACTGAATATCCAACTTAAGCATCAATTTTTTTTTATTCAAAAATAACGGCCGTATTGCAAATGTATTGCTAAGTATCAATAAGTATAGTGAGTATATTTATTGACTTGACTAACAGTCTCTATAAAATAACAAACCAACTTATTTTTTTTCGTATAGAATAATCAATAACAAATGCATGATTTGGTACAAAAATGACATAACCATATCGAATGTATGAAACAGGCATTTAGCGGCGATCGTAGGTGATCATATCCATATTTTCATAATTCTAAGCTATTTACTAATGCAATGTATCGCAGTTGGTATGATTTAATATTGTTTTCAAGATAAAATCTGTTGTTCTTACCCTCAAAATCAATGGATGTTCACAGCAACTTAAAGCTGTGAACAAATTATCACTTACACCTCTCAGAATTGGGTCAGAACTACGGGAAGATTTTTTTGTTTTTTTTTATGACGCACCTGTAAAATTGATCCGACCGCACGCCACTATGCTAATGAACCGGAACCGTTCTTTTGTTCCACTTCTTCCCGGTGGCCCGTTTGATGAAATGATCTTAACACCATCTAGATCTCGAGTTATGAAGTAACGTTTATCTCAAGAAGTTCCCGGACCCACCTGCACAGCTAGATAGGGGTGGCTTTCATTTCGACGTCCACATGTTTCATTCTTCGTGCCATGCAAGGGAAACGCAACAACCATTGCTTGACCCATTTTCTTACGCTTCCTTCTTCCATCTGTAGGAGCTTTAGATTTTTTTGTGCTCCCTATTTTTGTTACCTTACCTCTATCGTTGTCTCACTCTCTCCAAAATATACCGCGTGGATATCGTAAAACTTTCCAAACCCACACAGTGCGGAGGATAAGTAAGGTGAAGATTGCGAAAGAGAAGGAAGGGCGAAAGAAACAAAACAAACCCGGCCCAGAATGAATGGAGTGTGTGGGGACAGAAGAAAATATCTCACTCAATATTTGGGTCAGTGACAAAATCCTCCTATCACTCTTATAAAATCCGGATCTGGAGCCAGATGACGGTTGCTCCCCGCCACATGTTCAGAATGGATGCTGTGGGCTTGATTATTCAAATCATGTCATTTTGTAGTGTGCTAAAAAGCGTTCATGCGTTGGTGTTGCCATACGCGGTGACATCTTGGTGTGGAAAAGATCGCGGCACAAGAAGGAACATCGCTTCCCGGTGTATCACGGAACTCCGACGAGGTACACGCGAAAAGGGGTCATTCTTTGGCATTCGGGTGCACAAAATTTGCCAACACTGTGACGGTGCTGTGTGAATTGCGCTTGCAAATGAACACATTTATTTACATCGCGAGAGTGGACCACTGGCGGTAGTGCTTCGTAATTCTTAAGGGTTTCGAACATTGGAACGCGATATTGAGGTAAAACCGGTACCGTGCAGTGCTCCCCTCTATTTTCTGCCCGCCAACCAGATGTAGCGAGATCATTTCAACCTGGGCTAACACCGTCTACGGATTGCGCGTTAAGAGTGGAGATAAATTTAACGGTATCGTCCCGCAGATGCTGTTGCGTTAGCCGTTTTCTATGTTAATAACAACTGGTGTGTCTGGCCGGGTACATGCTTAACGGCGCTTCCTTTCGGAGGCCGTATACAACCCATCGAAAGACGCGAAATATGCTACCGGCAGATAAAACATATGGAAAAAGGCCAATCACTAGTGGCTGGTACAATACTACACCTATTTTAAAATACATTAATGCTCATTATTGGAATCCCCTAGAAGGCGTGGAATAGAATATGTTTATATGGAATTAATGATACCTTACACATCGTAATTACCACCATTATGACCCCTCCAAAGAGACACGGTTACTCATAAAATCACAATTTATCCTTTTAATAAGACTTTTTTGTTTTGTTTCAACGGTAGACCGATCAGGATAGGGAATGTAAGACATGTGGTATTTTTGAAAGGTGGTACGTTGAAATAACGTGTTCTTAACCCTCCTCTTACTCCTGAAACAAAATGAAAAAAAAACAAGAACGAAACACTTCCAAAACTGGATTGAAAAATCCAAACTCCAAAGCCACAATAAAATTGTTTCAACAACGTGACAAAATCGATGGTAAAGCGATTAAGATAACGGTATACTAAGCACGTCTACTACTATCGGTAGGCAATCAAACGGGTACAATAGATTTCGTAGCCAAACACCAGCGTGGCTGAGATAGTCAAACTGCCATCGTCTGACCCAAATTCCAGTGGTCGTCGCTAATTATTTACCTTACTTCACTGTTTTTCGCCATCTCAAAAAAGCTTGACGAACGAAACGTACTGGACACACACCAGCACCGTTTTATGTAATTACGCGTCCGTGTGTAGCAAACGGAAGCACGTTAAAGCGGTTAAAAAGACGAATTTCTCGGCGAATCACTTCAACCACGAAAGACTTGCGCGAGAGCGACGGCAACGAACCTGTGCCGAAAAGTAAATCAATCTATTAAAACCGACTGTACACAGGCAGTTTCCGCCAGTATCGATTTACTATTTTGTGTGCATGCTTATCTCGGTGGTCATCTTTTATTCCAACCAAGCATATCTCGACGCCTTTTCTCACTAGTCATGTTTTCAACTCACTCGCACTGTTTTGTGCCATGCATCGTTTGGTCGATTCGCAACCTTGAAACCGTGGCGGCTCGATGGTGGTCGCACATCGTCTCGACACCTGTGGTCCTCGCCGGGTCGAGGTGGCACAGCATTGCTTGAACTTGACCGTGGCCAATTTTCAACCTTGGCGGAGGGTTTGTAACCGACGAAGCCGAAGTTCGCGTGGCCGGTGAGAGTTGATGCCGAACCAAGCGGAATTGTTTTATGTCTTTATGGGGTTCTCTTTGCCATGCCTGCCCGCACCGCTAATGCTAATGTGTGGAATATAATCGGCAGCCTGATGGTAGCATTTTGCGTAGATCAAGCGCGGCTCCGAAACGATCAGGCTTGGATTGAGAAAACAAAGTGATCTTTTAAATTAAACGTGCCTCCTCCTTCAAACCACCCACTTGCTAGTATTGAATAAAGAAAAGGGGAACCATTCATTCAGCCGGGACTCATTGCGAGTAGAAAGTTGGTCCGTTCGAGTGTTGTGGTAAATGACCGTATAATGGAGAAAATAGCCAAACAGTATCACTTCATTCGGGAACGTCGTTTATTATTAACAATAAAATGGTAGCTACAAAATGTGTGTTTAGTTGCAAATGAAGTTCAATTTATGAACATTCATTTGTTTCATTGCAAGGAAGTTATGCCCCTGTACCCATTAATCTTGCACTATGGCTTTATTTAGATAGAAGCGTTGAGCGGCCATTTTTCGTTTCCGTAACTGCTTTTTACCCGGAGTGATAGACTTGTGATACACTTGGTTCTTCTTCTTAACGCGACTTGAATTAATTTTAGTTTACTAGAAAATTGAAAAATAGTAAACAAGTAAATCTGTCAAAATATACCCATGAGTTTGACACACAGTGACAGAAAACACAATACTCGAATAAGTGAATCACTTCTACGATGCCACCCTGTATTAGTATTAGTTTGAATGAAAAATACTGTATTGCATGTTGCACGGTTTTTTTTTATTCATAAATAACGGCCAGGCCGTATTGCTTATAACTATGATCTTAAATCTAAACTTAATGTAATATGCAATTCACATTGGTTGGGAGACATTGCCTTCTCCGAACCGTGAAAGGGCACCTTATCCCGGGTGTACTCGGTTGCACGGTTTTTTTTTCTAAAATGAAAGAAATAAAGTAAATATCAAATGTAAATATTACAAACGATTTAGTTGATTCAGTTTTACTTTCGATCGCTCAACACCCCGAAGGCCCGTTTGGATCTCCCATACCATTTTAGGACTGCGATAGAATAAACTTTCAAACGGCACAAGTTCGGGTCTATCGAAAGGAAATCCACCCACCGTTCCGACCCTCTCGGATAAGCGGTATAATCGATTATAAATGTTTAAAGCGTGCCAATTCCGCTGGCTAGTGGGCCAATGCTACACATCGTTTGGAACGTGCTTCGGCTGCATTTCGGTTTGCTTTCGCCGCCTAGGTCTTCCACCAGTGCAATGGGAAGAAGAGTGTCATATATTGGGTGGCATGCAACACATGCTCGTTCGTTCGCGAAAGTGAATGCCAGTCCAAAACAGGGTTTCGGTTTGAAAAAGATACGGCCTACTTGTGCTCTCTGTTGGGCAACTTCGGGAACAGTTGCAATATTGAACCATGCTTGTAAGATCTAAAACATATTTTTAAGGCGTTTTCAAAGGTTTAACACTAGTAGGAAAGTAGTTACACATAATTGTGCTAGGAATGATAACACGAAGCTGTATTTGTCCACAAAGAAATGTATTTACTGAAAAACTGAATCGATGCAAAAAAGTACATGAATAAAAACAACGATGTACTTATAATAGTGCATCATAGAGGTTTTATCTACAGTCAGACTCGTTAGTGGGTTCACCCTTCCTATTCTTCTTATGCGTAACAACCTACACGGTCATGTCTGCTATTTCTGGCTTACGAAACTTATTATTACCACGCAGTTGGATAGTCAGTCCTCATTTCGGGGGGAACGGTCCGGATGGGATTTGAACCCCGGCCATGCCCTGTGAGACCAGCGTCGTTATAGCTTCTGCCATTGTATTAAATCTTTATACACTTGTCTTGTCCGTGCTTCTCTGGAGTATTGCTCGATAATTTGGTTCCCACACTGAGCTTCAATAACAAGCTAGTAAGAGTGCAATGGAAATTTTCCAGACTCGCTTTTAAATGCGGTCCCTGGGGTGTCTGGAAATAGAAAGACCATTTCGATGTTACCATATAAAAACAGAAGCGTTTAAGCGTTATTGAATTTTTTTGTTCAATTTTAGCGACACCAGGCCAGTAATTAGGGATTTAGCTTAAGTTTGTCTCAGCCACCTATTTCCAGGACATCTCACATTTAAATTAATAAATAAATAAATTAATAAACCATATTCTATATTTTTACCCAAAGGAATGAAGTACAGTCGCAGATGTATGACTCATGGAACATTAAAACATGAATGAAAAACATGAACCTACAACACCCGAAAAAATAAACTAACCAAATAACCACAAATAAAACAATGCGACGGCGAGTATACAAAGTGTATCACTCGGTTGATTTCGTTATATTCTTCCTTCGATGTAATGATTCGCTTTCTGCCGCATTAACTTTTAATGGGTCTTCCTTGTGGTCGTGGTTTTAGCACCTACATTCGTATCGAATCGCTGAAATATAAGAACAAAGCAAGAAGTAATGGAGAGTGAAAAATAGGATCGACCAAGAAATGGAGAACAAACGTTTTACTCGGAGAATGAAGCTCCTGGTAAAATGAAACTCCTCCCGGCCATCAGTCAGTTTTGATACACAATGAACAGAAAACTTCGGCTCCGGAAGTTGCTAGGTGTGGAACGTCACTTGGTCACTTGGCTAGGTATATTTAACATGATTGTGCCATGTCAATGAATTTTCTCATTTTTAGCCGCTATCATCCCTTTCTAGCTGTCCAAACTAAACAAACATGCAGTCTCGGATAGAATGTGTGCCTACAGAAAGACTCATTTTGGAGTGCTTGGTTTGAACTGACGAGAAGAAAGCAAGAATAGCTATAACACTGTAAGAAGAGATTCATGCTGCGCTTCCATGTAGTGCAAAGATACATTATAATTTGCGTGCTCTAAAGGCTGTCGGGTATTGTCGGGTCAGTGCAAAAGTTGTTCCGCAACGTTTGTCCAGCTTTAGTTTCAACTGGCAAGGAAATGAGACATGAGATGTTTTCTTCTTTGTAAGAATATTAAAAATGAGAATTTTAGTTTCGCAAATACTCACGGCAGGGTAAGTGTAGGACATTATCTCGAAAGTAGTTTATCAAGCAGCAGCATGACTCTTCTTCGGGCAATATTGGAATATAATATAATATAAATATAATATAAAATTTAATTAAAATTATTACGTTAATTGTTATACCACCATGGAAAGGGTATAATTTGTGCAACAATGTTTCTTCAAGCCGTGAAGAAAAACATATTTTACTGATGGAATGGTTTCGGTACAAGCTGCCACTTCACAGACCAGTTGGCAATGTCTTGTAGGAGCACAATCTTGAACTTGAACGGTGTCACGCAAGCAGTTCAGTGGAAGTACCAAACGAGTTTGTCAACTACAGCGAGAAGCTTCCCTACCCGGCAATTCATGCAATAACATCTGCAGCATACCACAACAGATCCTCCGGTGCTTTTGAGGATTGGAGCTATGAATGGGCCCGATTGGGGCAATTCCATCGCAAGAACAATCGGTGTTCTGTTTTCTCTTACCAACGGAACAACAATTCACCATAAAGACGATGCGTGCTGCAAGCAACAAGTAACAATATTTGAAGCCCAAAGCCGTACGTCTCCTATCGCAATCGCCGTAGGGTTTTGTATGCAAATCACATCCAAACCTACACGCAACGCATATCCCATGTCAGAGGGCAGAGCAGCCATGTTTTGGGAATGAGCGTTTATTGAAAGGTTGGTGCAACATTTGTAAATCATTTCCCTGCAGGAACAATGGAATGGATGGCTTATGAAATTATGGGTTTCCTCGAAACCGAAACCGGGAGAAAGTACGCACGGTCCAGCATTGGGAGAATTCGGTCAAATTATAGTCAGTGGAATGGATTGTATTTATATTTCCAGTTCATGCAAAGAAGAACAAAAGAAATGTTATTTTACAAGTTAATATTTAGGATAGATTTTTTAATGTATGTTGTCATCGTCTGTTGTTGAATCTTTTATTTTCCATTGAAACAATTTAAATACCTTCCAAGCCTGCCACCTTCTATTGTTATTATTACGAATTTATTGGATCGATCGTGTGCACAAAATACAGAAATTGCCCTTCCTTGCGATATTTCCAGCAAGTACCCTTCAATCCGGAGTGGTGAAAACTGTGCTTCAACAAATAGGAGGTGGCGATTGGTTTTCCCTACTCAAAAAGCAACCTGATGCCACTAGGCAGTGGTCAAACGAAGTCACGAAGAGAAAGCTTCCGAATAATGAGCAACACCATGACTGTGACGTTGGTTCATCATCATGGCGCATTGAATCACATCATACTGCACACCGGAGAATGATAGCGGTGGGTCATTTCCATTGCTTCTATGGCATTTGCGAGAAGAAAAGATTTTGTGTTTGTCCCTGATGTTGAGTACATCACAAGGTTTGCATTATACGCCTCGAAATTCCAGACCGTTGATGAATCAGCTTTTTGGAATGGTCCTTTGTCGGGTGGGAAAGCGTACCTTCTAATTAGTGTGCAATAAAATACAATGCATAAAGCTTAACAACACAGGGTGAAAGAGAGGCAGCACTTTGGTTAAAAATTATTTATATAAATGTGCTTAACAGACAAAGATTTCGTATGATTTCATTTAGAGAAAATAAAAAGACAAGGCAATTGCTGATCAACAATTGCTTAAGCACTTTTCATTCATTAATTAAATAATTAATATATCTAAATTTTAATAATCAAAACTGAATCTGCCCATCACTAAAAGAGGAAATGCCCTGTATATTTTGTAAAGCATTCAGACCTACCGTATTCAGTATTATCATTATTAAATAGAATCAATAAACGTGTATGTAACATTATCTTAATTTTGTATTGAAGCACACATAGTTGCTAACAACGAATTACCATGTTTGTCATTTTGTGTCTGGTCCGGTTTAGTTAGTTATTTAAAAACTTAAAAGATCCCATACATTCATGTTAAGTTTGTTATTTTTGTGTTTATTTCGTAATAATGTAAAAATATCAGTTAACAGCTATTCGGATAAATGGCAAGTGCTAAATAAATAATTATTAATGGAACCAACCAGATATAGATGCGCTAAAAAGTGAAGAACACTATTACATGTAAAATAATACCGTATTTTCAAGTGTATAATACCACGCTTGTTTAATACCACCTCAGTATTCATGGATCGAAATAGGGGGCTATAGAAGTTTGCCAAATATCAAACCAAATTTCCTTGTATAACCTTCTATATCCAAATCCTCAAAATATATGAGACGATGTTATACAGGCGAAAATAAAGTTATCGTATTTCCTCACATAAAATTGTGGTTTAACAGCAGAATATCTAATGAAAAATGCAGTAAGATGCTAAACAACTGAACAAAATACTAAAACTTAACTCAAGGAATTCAATTTTACACTCCCTCAAAGGAATCAACAATGGAAAATTTATTTTAAAATATGATAAACGAAGTGTCTCGCTAAAGTTGAGAATAGGCAGAAAAAAGATGAAAAATAAAACCTTGATAATTGAGAAAGTTTGATCATGCTTTCTTCGTGGTAGAAGTTGGCCGGTTGGTTATGGTTTTCAGTAGCGGTTATTTTTTTTCACTCTTCATACCCCCCGGGGCTCGTGTTCCCAATTTCTCGCTCAACCTCCAAAAAGCTCCAAAATAGTAATTGTGCAGAGTGCAACGGAAACATTACCAGATGTAAAGCTTAAACAGCAAAAACTGCCCTGAAGACCACACGGTGCCAGAAGCGCCGAAAAAGCGGACATTCTTCTTCGATGGGATTCGCAGATTCCCGCAGAAAAGCGGGTGAGTCCGCTGGATGATTTTTGGAGGCAGTGAAACAAATTAACCCTCACCCGCAGACCATGTGGTCCGGTGCTTATCGCTAGGTACTTACTTGTGCCAGATAGCAAATCCACCGCTGTTCCATGTTGATGCTGCTGCTTTCCAGACGCACCCGTGGAAGCTGCTTGGACGAAACTATCGCGAACGATGGTAAAGGAAGATGGCAAGGATCGGGTGGTTCCTGCGTACAATTTCAGCAATACACTTTGGCCAATTAAAGCCGGAGCAGGTTAACGTTCTCGAACGCGCGCGCGCGATCTTTCTTCTCTCACGGGAAACAGCACACACTTACAGCATACGCTTGCACACAGGTACACAAACACTCGCACTGGGCACAAAGATTGCGAACCTGTAGCAAGATCTTCGCATACACTTCGGATTCTTGCTGCCAGCACAACGCCGGGTCAATTACCCTGGTTCAGAATGAAGAAGGAGTGCGTTTAAAGAATTTTACTGGTAGCGGTTCTCGTCGTCAGGTGCAACTAACTTGACCGACAAAGTTTTCCACCGATTGCCTGGATGCGATTTCACTTTTCTCTGATGTCCTATACAGCGTCGGTACTATTTCTTCAAACGTTTTCTCTGCTTTTCACATTCACTATGCACCGTTCCGACGTAGAAAGGAAAGGATCACGCTATGTATGTTTACGTCCTCCGCACAGGTAGCATCAAGCAAAAAAAATCTCTCACACACATGCACACAGAATTTCTGCGTCGGTAGAAAACCGCTTGGAAAAGGACTCTAGAACTTTATTGTAGTATGTGGATTCGCGGCTGTTCGACGTTAGTGCTTGGAATGCGACCCGTTTATGTTCCAAAAACTAACCTATCTCTGAGCCGGTAGCAAATGATTTTGGTTGGACAGAGGGGATGATGAGTGGCGTCGAATGACAGGTATCGGGGGTGCAAGGTGCACAAACTGTTCACTGATTCACCACAGTTTTTACCTGCACGGTAGGTTCCGAACGGACGGACGATACTTGAGAGAACCGTCCACACGAGGCGACTGTCGAGAAAGAATTGAACGATGAATCAGCGACGAACGCGAACTCGGCCGATGAATCGAGAGAATAGCGGAATAGCGTGATGAACACGGTAAGCGTACGTGTGCTTGAGAGACCACTCTTGGGAAGTTAGGTAAAGTAAGCGTCACATAAGATAGAGAGAGAGAGAAATCATCTGCAAGCGCATTGTGGCAGAATGCGATCCACAAATGAAACCTTGAAGAAATCCACCAAGAGGAGACGGATTTATTTCTGTACTCCTCATGGGTTTGCGCGGTTTACGTTTCCCAAATGACGTTGACGACCATCCAATAATCGTCAGATAGCGCCTGTAAATTGATCGTATACTTGGTTCAATCCTGCCCGTGCATAACATTTAAGTACGTAATAAAAGATTTTTATAGTACACTAATACATTTAACATTACTAATTGTTTCTAGCGAGTGGCGAACTTATTATACATGTTTGAACAAAAAATTAAATAAATTTTGTCGGCTTAGAATTGGTTACGAATCCTGATTTTATCATTGTCTATGTGTACGCTCAAAGTTGATTTAGTTACACCTTTTACTGTAATAGGACGCACTGGAAATATGGGTAATGCATCAAACATTAACATAATAATTTATTTATTATTCGTGAACAGTTCAACATTTTCTTCTGCTGTTTGCTGACCTGCTAATGTATGTAATTTTACTAGTTCTTTTTTTATTCTACGTACTTAAAGAGACAGTCCCTCAACCGAGTACACCCGGGATAAGGTGCCCTTTCACGGTTCGGAGAGTGAAATGTCTCCCAACGAATGTGAATTGCATATTACATTAAGTTTAGATTTAAGATAATAGTTATAAGCAATATCCTCATTCAGGCCGTCATTCATGAATAAAAAAAAAAAGAGACAGTCCCCCACTATGGGGGAACGTTCTGGATAGGATTCGTTCACCGGTTCTGCCATTTGATTTGCGCCCTTATCGCCTCGGTCACCGGCGAACACGCTCGACGCTTTCATTTTGTGCAAAAAAAAACTTTGAGCATTGTCGAAACATAGATAGGGCATTTCAACAGCTCTTATTTCAATCGCAATACATTGCCCAAATATGAGAAAGCTGCTGTTATGCATGGGGTAAAGCTAATAAACTGTTAAGCATTGACGTTTACAAGTGCTCTCTTGTTTACAAGTTACAACTTACCGTTCAAATTGTGGGCGCAAGTATCGAGGAAAATGTACTGCTCAGATACGAAGGCTTACTATGGCAATCGTTTAATTCAAAAATATTTGCAAGAAAAATACGGTAACACTAGATTGTCAGCTAGTTCACGCATGGTCCACTGGAAGTATGCGCGATATGGTTCTGTATTTTTTTTATTATTTTTTGTATTACCCCTCTTCTATTGATTGTATATGTATTACATATAAACACTTATAATCATTTTCGAATCATTTTACTGGATCGTGTCTGTCATGATCATCATAATTTATTTTCATAGCATATTCTAGCTAGGCCCATTCGCTAGTAATAAACAATATAAATCGTCATCAGATATCTCTGTAATGAAATACATATCTGTATAATGTGAGTATAAAATATAAACTTTTACTCTTGACTTAAGTGGCATGGTATCGTAAAGAATGTTTAAAGAATAATTCCTAATTGTTTACAATCGAACAACGTCGAATTATTTGAATAAACGTTTACAAATGTATCCAAAGTTTGACGTAATGGACTAAACTAGACGAGACATTTAGAGCTGATCATAACAACTAATACTCTGTTGATGGTTTCTGCGGAACATGAGATACCTTCACAAAGGGTATACGAGGTATAATATAAGACCTTACTTATGTATCGCAAAAACAAACCTTATTACTTCCATAGTCGGAAAGTTAGTTGCAGTTTTCATAGAAATAATACAAACAATATTTATAAGAACACCATTTTGCAGATTATTTGCGCCGCTCTAATCATCAAACTTGATAGAATTAACAGATGTATCGATAATTCCACCCTGGTATCCGGAACGCTTCTTTTTCGTCTTTTCGTGCCGGAACGATTTGCCTTTCGTGTGCTTTAAAATCTTATTTGCTCGCTCACCATACGCACCCAGTGCATTTTGCTGAAAGATAAAATAAAACGAAATAAAAACATTAAAATCGGCCACGTTATAACAAAAATAACAAGTTTTAAACAGTGCATGTAAAATTTACGTACGCGCTATGGACAATAAATCAACTTTACGATCATCGTTCATTTCCCTCGTGGGAGTTATTTTGGCTTCAGGGCGTAACACCGAACGCATTTCAAGTTTTTGGCAAAATTATGTTTTTTACAATCCACACATTTCCAATCACCCAACAGAACCGGATGACTGATTTGCTTTAGTTTCTCATCGCTAGGGTCTACAGTGGTTGATCGCCTGGCACAGAAACACACATCGAACTGCTCCTTGTTTGTCGCCTTACATGTTAAACAAGTCCAGATACCCGTTCGCTCGTTTAGCTGTCGACCGGTAACGTACGGTGCAACAGTTTCGCATAATTTGCAAGCATCCTTTTTTGGATTCTGCACTACATTCTGTTCGTAACACTCCTTGCATTTCCACGTCGTGCGTGCCACTTTGCATGTGGGGCATATCCGACGCACTCCATTATTAATGGCCGAACATCCGGTGCATTTCCACTGAGCGCGACGTTCGTTGGGTTGATTTTCTTCCGTGCCTGGCTTCGGTTTAGTGATTTGCGATTCAGGATTGTCTACCCTTGGCTGGCCATCGACAAATCCATTTTTAAGCATGGGGATTATACATAATGAAGAAATAATCGAAATCGTTCCTTGAGAAAGTTTCAACGTGACAACGGAATGGAGAGCGTCAAGAAATCATAATCTACAATCTCCCACATTCCGTGCCCGTATCTAATGTTTACCACAATAACAAAATGCGAATATTGACTTAATGTATATGAGTGATTTAAGATTTCTATCTATTCGATGCTACAGCCCTCTCTACATGCACAAGGGAACGATGATTGATCGTAAATTATGATTAGCTCATGTCTCCATCTGTGCACGTTGCAGTGCTACACATTTACTACCGTCATTGTTTTATACATACCTTAGCTTCGTAAGAATTATCCATAAGCCGTTTATCAATTTTAATTTCTTCCTCTCGCACACGGCGGAATCGCTGTACACCACGCTTTTCATCGCTGTTGGCGAATGATTTGCGTCCGCTACCAAAGCCACTGCTGGCGCTTCCATTCTCATGAATTAATTTGTTTTTATTCGGCGGAGTTTCAAACTGTGGAATTGTTAACAAATAAATAAAATAAAGTTTGTAAAAGGTTAAGTTCGAATATGATAATAATATTAGTATATAGCATTATCCTCGTATTTCATGCCCGTTCAAGACCGGTTATTAGACCGGATTCAATATATTGAAGGATATGCACAGCAAAGATACACCAAGAACACGCGTGATTCTAAGGGTCTAAAGGAGAAATCTTGGATTGCAAGGCATGTGATAGAAAAGGATTTTTTTTAATCAATGAATGACGGCCAGACCGTATTACTTGATAGAAAAGGTTGTTGTGTCAAAAGACATTTGGTACATATACAATTCACTTTCCTACCTTGTTATAGTCGATTCCTTGTTGATCATTCGACCTAACGAAGTTGCTGTAGGGATTTGCTTTCTTGGCTGGTGGATTGTTTTGATTCTGTTGGCCATTCAATTTCCTTTTCCGGTCCATTTGGCTGGTTTGTTGCTTTGTTTTTTCTGAAAGATTTTCTTCATCTTCAGAATCTGATTCTGATTGCGAAGATGTTTTTTTTTCTGATTTTACAGATGGATTTGGAGTTGATGAATTCGAAATCGCAGGTTTCTTTACTGCCGGCTTAGATTCCTCAGAGCTATCTGAATCATCCGATGATTCAGCTTTTCGTTTGCCGTTTGTCTTTGCCGATTCATTTGAAGCCGTTACTGGTTTCTTGGTTGTCGCTTCATCCTCAGAAGAGTCATCGCTGCTGGATTCTTCTTGCTGTTTCTTGACTATTGCTGGTGTAATTGCCTTTGCTGGCGTCTTCACAGA
>KB663655.1:2762469-2799554 GCA_000349025.1 Anopheles minimus
CTTGGGCTGGTTTCTTAGCCGTTGGTTTCGAATCCTCGTCAGAACTATCATCAGAGCTATCTTCGGATGATTCTGCTTTCTTCGAAACGGGAGTGGCCACTTTTGCAGGAGCTTTTACAGCAGCAACTGCTGGTTTCTTGGTTGTCGCTTCATCCTCAGAAGAATCATCATCACTGCTGGATTCTTCTTGCTGTTTCTTAGCAACTGCCGGTGTAGTTGCCTTTGCTGGCGTCTTCACAGAAGCGGCTGCCTTCGGAGTAACAGCTTGGGCTGGTTTCTTAGCCGTTGGTTTCGAATCCTCGTCCGAACTGTCATCAGAGCTATCTTCGGACGATTCTGCCTTCCTTGAAGCGGGAGTGGCCACTTTTGCAGGTGCTTTCACAGCAGCAGCTGCTGGTTTCTTGATTGTCTCCTCCTCAGAAGAATCATCATCACTGCTGGATTCTTTTGGCTGTTTCTTAGCATCTGCTGGTATATTTGCTTTTGGTGCCGTCTTGACAGGAGCGGCTACCTTCGGAGTTTCAGCTTGAGCTTGTATCTTAGTTGGAATAGCTTTAATATCCTCTTCGGAACTACTATCTTCACTGGAATCGCTTTTCCGTTTCTTTCCATTCATTAACGGTTTGCCATTAGTTAGTGGTTTTCCATTTACGGTTACAGCGGTTAACTGTTTCAATTAGAAGAATGTAATGTTTTACATAATTATTGTCAGTATACAATAGATGTCGCCATTTCATAATAGGAATATATTCTTGAACAGAAATAGTTAATCGAAATTTATTATTAATCCAACAACACGTTCATCACCGAGTCAAAAATCGAATAAATACCGTAAGTTGCTGTTAATGCCAACTTAATATATGCTACAGTACATCACTCATTTATAGGTGATATATCCGGACGATAAGCTATCTGCTTCTCCTTTATGGTGTAATGGCACTAGTGTATTGTAGCGCACGAAGGAGTTCACACTACATCCTCAAGAGGGTTTGGCTTGCCACATAAGAGACGAATGAAGTCCATTGACTCAATCTATAAACTTACAAACCATCCTTGGCTTGTCATTTGCCATGGAAGCCATCATGATTTGTATTTACTCGCAACAGTTAGCCACGTGTTACGGGGGATCGTTCAGAATAGGATTTTGGATCAGTCTTGTTGGTAGGGAATTAGGGACAAGACAAAGAAATGCAGTGCTTACGGTGCAGTGCACGTAAAATATGCCAATAGCATAACTAGTACAAAGAATATGTATAGCTCGACTTAGGAAAATAATTTGATCGGTTTAACATAATGAAGCTTACGCTAAAGATGAAACAGCACAACTCTGGAAACCATTGAAACAAAATCTCAAAGGCATATAACTGCAGGTGGTAATTGATTTCGATGTGTTGAAATACGTAAATAAGAGCATTAATTAAATGTGTTTGTTATCGAGATGATGATTTATTTGTACCACAAAATAAGAAAAATACGATGTAAACATCAGGGTGAAAATACAGATATAGTGTTATTACCAGATGAATGCTGGTATATTTTTACATTTTTTGTGTACAATGGTCTATTTTGATGCCATTACATCGGCATTTACTTTCTGGTTACGTCGCAATATGAAACAACAACTCTAACCAGTTATAGTTTTGATTTCGATACATCCGATAAATCAAATCTACCGCAATGAATCGAACAATGCCGGGTTTTTTTTCTTAACTGTATCTAATCCTGATGCAAATGCCACATATATATACCCTAAGAAAATTGTCCTCTCTTAGAAACTAGCCATAAGGGCGTGGGGGGGGGACATAGTAATTATTGGTCCGATTAACGAAAATCGAACGATATTTGTGTTGAAAACAAAAGACATATGCCTTACGACGAAGAACCAGTATGCAAGTATGTTTCCTCGTTCAACGTAGAAGTTGATAAACTAATTCATTCGAATGAACTAGATTCTGTCATTAATTATCGCCAAATGATATCTTTTTGGCAGGTGGTGCGCCACTCGATTCAAAACTCCGATTGCCGCCAAAACCTCCCCGACCCCCACGACCACCACCACGGCCACGGAATCCGCCTCCTCCTCGGCCACCACCACCGCGTCCACCATCACGGAAACCGCCACCGCCACGGCCTCCACCACCACCACCACGACCACCGCGACCACCACGCCCGCCACGGCCGCCACCACCCGAGCCGAAGCTTCTGTTGCCATCACCGCTGGAATCCGGATTTCTTGTTTGACATTTGAAGCAACTGTAGCGGCTCGGGAAATTGTCAAATTGGCAAGACGGACAACTCCAGGTCTTTTCTGGATTTGGGTTGGCTTGTGTACATTTGAAGCATTGTTGACGGCTTCGGAAGTTGGACTGACCGCAACCGTCACAAATCCAATCTCCCGGGCGGCTTTCGAATTGCTTCATTTCGCGTTGCTGATCGTCTCCTCCGTGTTTCTTATGGTCGCCACCGTTGCGATTATCAAAGCCGCCAAATGACTTTCTCTCATTCTGGATTAGAGATACCATCAGGCATGGGCGATGCAATGAAAATAGAAAAGGAAGAAATAGAGAAAATGTGTTAGCATCTCATAATCTAACCGGTACGATAGAGTAAGCATAACAATAATCCGACGCCAGATCACATTATAAAATTTCGTACGGTAGGATAATAAATGGTTCACGAAACGATCCCAACATAACAAAGCAAAATCCTACCTTTATGATTGTTTTTTTTCTCGTGTTCCTAAATAATGAACACAACAATGAAATTTTTCGTTACTCTTGGAAGGTAGTAATGAGTGCATTTTTCTCTATTTCTATCTTTCTATCTAAATGGCAAGCATTAACAACTTCCCACCATTAGGCAGGATTTTATTTTGTTATATACTTCGTAATAACACTAACCCGGATATTGGAAAATTCCAAAAATTGAAATATGCACACATTGATGATATTTGTTTCATAAACGTAAACAAACATCAGCATCACTATTATTCTAATACTTGTGATTGCAACCCAGTAAAAGGAAGATACAAGCCCCAGATTAAAGAAAACCCTTACGGTAGAGGTGAACGTGAGTTGTGAATCTTGCCAACGAATATAAACATTAAATTAAAAAAGTGAAGAAATTATTGCATACCTTTTGATTATTCTGGTACTGCTGGTTGCCATTATGTTTCGAATCCATGTTCACCTTCTTCACCACTGATACTGGCATCTCCTCTTCTTCATCGTCCTCGTCCTCCTCTTCATCATCATCGTCCTCCTCCTCCTCCTCCTCATCCGCCGCCTTACGTTTCTGCCCGGCTAGAGCCGGCTTTTTCTGTTGTGGCTTCGACGCGGCCGGTGTCTCCTCTTCGTTTGATTCCTCCTCTTCCTCCTCCTCGTCGTCGTCTTCATCGTCCTCGTCCTCGTCATCTTCAGATTCTTCTTGTTGTTGTTTCTTCACGAGAGGTGACACCTTGGGGGATCTCTTTACCGCTGCGACGGATTTTGGAGCCGGCTCTTCATCGCTCTCCTCTTCCTCTTCCTCTTCTTCGTCATCATCATCCTCTTCTTCTGATTGTTCCTGTGATTTTTTCAACGCTGCTGTACCATTTGTGGCCTTCTTGCCATTTGACTTTGGCGCAGGCGTGTCCTCCTCTTCCTCATCGGACTCTTCTTCTTCATCCGAATCGGATTCCTCTACCTGCTGCTGTTTGCTGTTAACCAAAAGCTTCTTTTTGGTAGACTGATAATGTTTCACTATTTCGTCCAGCTTTGGTGCCCCTTTCGGTAATTTAGGCTGTGAAATGTATGAAAACACACCATATATTTAATTAACACATTGTGAGGTTATGTCACGTTAGACGCATTGCAATGAGAGAAATGTATGTGAAAATGTTTGAAATCATTGCCAACACAGGTGATAATATCAATTAAATCATCAATCCCAAACTAAGGCACGATTCCGACAAAATTATGTTGGAGCATTGTTACGAACTCGGAGAGAAAACATAACCTCCAAATCCTCCTGAACTAACTCCTAAACCCGGAAGTTTTTTTGAGCATATGCAGACCAAAAACGAATTACTATCAAGGTCTTTGCTACCACGCGGTTTTAGGTACCGCCAACAGCTAAGAATAGGTGCGGGGTAACAACTGAGAAGAAGCAAACCCACATGGTAGCTAACACAGACGGCGTCATACCACACCGAGCACCTTGTACCTTTTACCGCATTATTTTCAGTGTTCAGCGTTTAGATACTTTTGATAAAATATGCACATTATTGATCTCGCAGAACGTTTAACATTCATAAATAGCGCATATGAAGCGAAATCAACGATTGATGCTGCAAACCACATAACTGCGTCACACTGAAAACACGTGGAACGGTGGCATACCGGATGGTACAAACCGAAAAGCCGTAAATAACTCGTAAATAATGATCGCCACGCACCAATTAACACTTTATACACCGGAATTTACATACCGATTGGAACTTTTTCTGGAATACAGCCGCAAACGTTTTATCTTTTTTTGATAAATGCTCAAATACCAATGCATCGAGGACAGAATCACCAAGGGCAGCCATTTTGAACAGAACAGAAGATACGAAAGTCACCTCACACCACGATGACTTGAAGAGGAATAATTTCTTCCCAAGCGTGTAGGCTAGGCAGGGCCTTTCGATTCTCGATCGATAGCGAAGAAAAAACATGTGCTCAAAACGTCATCCAGCGTGCTTTGCATTTGACAAGAAAGCCACATGGAAATCCGTATGAAGTGGTGGTGGTCTCTGCTTGTGACATTGCCTACCTTGGTCTGATTATTGAGCATTTTACGAATATTTCTGCGTCTTGAATTTTTGCAATACCACTCATTCATTAATATTAATATTTACAATAACGAGTGTACATTTAACCTTGTCGCATCTATTTGCATCTCTTCATAATTATAAAATGTGGTTGAGTATCACTGCCTGTCATCGTTGACGATCGGGATGGAAATCAGCGGGAACTGAAACGTCAGAACTTCCAGACGACGCAAAACAATCTAGTCGTGTTTTGTTGTGCATGTAATTACGCTGTTCTTTCGTGAAAATACTCGTCTATGGTACTGTGTTTCACTCAATTGTTTTTCGTAGAAGCGTGCCTTCGGTTTGCAACGTAAGTAGACCTTCACATTTAAACCTTCTCTTCCTCCACCATTCAACTCATAGTTTTTCTTTATGCTTTGTTGGCCGTTTACGACCGTTGTTTTAGATGCATTTGAATATCCACGGAACGAAGCATCCCATTCGACCGGGTATCAGTGTGATCGGTTCTGCGCAAAATGAGCGGTACAATACAATATTGCTGCAGGACAGGGTGAGATGCTATCTTTAATTTTTCCGTATTGTTAAGATCTGCAATGATTTTGGTACAGTGAGTAGACTGTGTCATGCGTTCTGCATGGTGGAACTTTCATTGAAATTCAAAATGTACCAAAACGGCTCATCGTCTAAGAAATCTTCTGTAACGAGGGTGCTATCGTGATTGTTAACCCATAGGTAGGTTAACCGGGTAGGATCTTGTTGCGCGGGTAGCATCAGTTTGCCGAATCTAGGTTGATAGCCGTATGCAAAGGATTCGTACAAATCGCAAAATTTTGATACCATGCTCAGCTCTTCCGTCGTGTAGGGATGACCGTCGCGTAGACTGCTGGGAAAAATTAGCAATATATCTTCCCCATGAGGCACACCGATGAACTGGTTGGTCCCGGAGAGGGCTTCCGATAGGCCGTATGTTGTCTTGTAACCATCGTAGTAGAAGTAAACAGGAATGTGAGGTTGCATCAATTTTGCTGCTTCGGTAACGCCAGCCAAGAACAGTCGATTCGACACAAGCTGTAAGAGAAATTTAAAATGAGTTTCATTCATTTTTCGGTAAACTGTACTTCATTCATGGTTGAACTTGCCCGCACAAATCGAAGAAAAACATTTTCGTCTAGCTTATCTTTCCCTAGATAGCGTGTTCGAATTGTTTGAGACAGAGCATCCCTCTGGCGACCAACTTGGACGGCATACTTGTAGTCTAGAATGCTTGGCAGTACCTCGTACCAGTGATCGTTGATATGGTGAAGATAGCTTACGTTGCTGAAAAATTCAGCTGCCGGATACAAACCCTCCGCCTCGGTAACGGAAAGTAGCAATGGTACCTTGGCCACCTTGCCGGCGCTCGTTAAATCCCGTGGATGTTCCGAAAGGAATGGTTGAGAATTGTACTTGTCCCGCTTTTCTACCACCACTCCTAATGGTGAGTAGGGATTGTAAAGAAAGTCTTGCAATTTCGGTACTTGGCGGACTATTTCTTCTGCGGGAAGCTGCCTCAAGCACTGTAAAAGCTCTTTGCTATTTCCACCAGCCGGACATCCTGCTCCGACAGCAATGAGATTCGCCTTTACGGCAGCCTGTTCTACCATAACCCAAGGATTCAGCGCTGATCCACTGTGACCAATAGCGCGATGAAAGAGTCCCCGCGAGAGGGGAGAAAGGTAATGCAAATGAACACTTGCAGAACCGGCCGAAAAGCCAGACAGTGTAACTCTGTTGGGATCTCCGCCAAAGTACTTAATATTTTTCTGCACCCACTGCATGGCCGTCACTTGATCTTTAAGCCCGAAGTTGCCGGCTATCACGTCATCTTCTGTGCTGAGGAAACCCAGCGGACCGAGCCGATAGTTCACTGTTACCAGTATAAGGTGTCGTTGTATTAAAAAATCTGGCCTGAAGTATCCGCCGCCACCGTACATGAATGCCCCGCCGTGAAGATGGATGATTGTCGGTAAGAGGGCGTCCGCTGAAAGGTTTGTTGTATACACGTTCAGGAACAGACAATCCTCTGCACCCTCCATTTTATCATCGCCGGGTTTTAGGTGCGACCACTGCAAACAAACAGGCCCAACACGAGTTGTGTTCTTTGGTTCGTGCCATCTTTCCTCGATTAATTCAGATGCGGCAAAGCGACGGTTTCCGATTGGAGCCTTCGCGTACGGAATGCCTTCGAAAGCGAAATGTCCCTCGTGTTGTTTTCCAACTATTGGACCATTTTTAATCGTCACTTTCACTTCAGTTGCGGCAGAGAATTCGTATAGATTAAAAATCAGGATGGGCATAAACGCCCAATGTGAAACGAACGACATGATCGTTAAATGAAGACACTATGAAGAATGGTCGTAAAATAGAATCAGGTTCGCTCCAAAAATCAGTCGAAGACAATTATCACATGTAAACATTTGCTGCTAATGGTGAATGAGTTTTATTTGATAAGACAATTCCCAATCATTGTCTTCAGACATTGCTACCGTTATCGTCTAATACGCTTAATAAGTCTAGTCCGCAATGGACATATGGTGTGTTCTAAAGCGGATGATGTAATGTGTAATCAAAAACCTATCACAGCTCTGTGTGAGGTTCGTGGTGTACAACTTTTCCAGATGGTTCATCGTTAAAGTCCAGCGTGTCCCAGAATTGTTCATCACTTACTCCATATGCCGTCTTTGCGAGACCACATATCTCACAATCCGGTTCTCTCACTTCCATGTATTGAAGCATTCCGGTAATGTTTTGCACCGGAAGTACATAGGCACCATATTTGGGGGGCAGTCCTTGCGAGAATGTGTCATATAGATGTGCAAAGTTGGAAACCACCCGCAGTTCATCTTTATTCAGCGGATGATTGTTCCGAATGCTGGATGGGAATACAAGCAGGACGTCGTCACCATGCGCCACACCGTAGTTTTCGTTCGATCCTGACAATTGCTCTCCGATACCGTACTGCGTTTTGAAGTTGAAATAGTAAAAGTAAACGGGAAGGTGGGGTTGTAGAAGTTTCACCGTTTTTGTGACACCCGCAAAGAACAAGCGGTTCGATAGAATCTGTAAGCATATGGCAAAAGTGGAGACTTTCAATTATCATCACTACTATTGCATACTGTTCAAAATTTGGTTACCGTCACAAAATCACGGAAATTATCTAGAGAAAGCTTGCGTTCTTTGCCGAAGTAACGTTCGCTAATTGCTTTAGATAGCTCGTTTCGCATTTTAACATCAGGAACGGCAGATTTATAGTCCAAAATACTTGGCAGTAGGTCATTCCAATGCGAATCTATGTTTTGAAGATACTGTGGTTGGCTTATAAACTCCGCCCCCGGGTATAAACCTTCACCTTGCGTGACGGACACTATCAACGGAACCTTGGTTAGCTTTCCCTTTCTTGATAGCTCCACCGGATGATCGACTAGAAATGGACGGCGATTGATTTTGCTTTGCTTCTCGATCACTACCCCGAGCGGCGAGAAAGGATTATATAGATAATCCAACAAGAAAGGCACCTGTCGAACGATGTCTTCAGCTGGACGATCTCGCAAACATGAAAGTATAGATTGACTCGATTGGTCTACAGAACAACCGACACCTTTGGCAATTTGTTGGGCTTTGCGAGCGGAATCTTCAGCCATTACCCACGGGTTCAGAGCTGTACCGCTGTGGGCAATTCCATTTTGGAAAAGCCCTCGCGACATCGGGGACAGGTAATGAAGATGCACGCTAGCACCACCGGCAGAAAAACCTACTAGAGTGACCCGTTTCGCATCACCACCGAAACGATGAATGTTTCGCTTTACCCATTGCATTGCCGTCACCTGATCTTTCAATCCATAATTTCCCGGTATTACATCATCTTCAGTGCTGAGGAATCCAAGTGGACCGACACGATAGTTAAACGTGACCATGATCATCGGTTTCCGCAGGATATGGGTCGGCGAAAAGAATCCTCCCCCACCGAACATAAATGCACCGCCATGGATGTAAAACAGCGTAGATAAGCCGGCTGATTCGTCTAGTGTTGTTGTGTATACGTTTAAATACAGACAGTCTTCCTCCCCAAACAGCTTATCCTTTCCGGCGATCGTATGGCTCCACTGCATGCAAAATGGTCCAATGCTGGATGTGTTGAGTGGGTCACTCCATGCTTCATCATTAAGCTCTGGTGCAGCAAATCTTCGGTTACCGATAGGGGGTTTCGCGTAGGGAATACCTTCGAATGCATAGTACTCTCCACGGTTCTCACCGACAATCGGTCCATTTTCTATATTCACTACGGGACCGGTAGAAGCTAATATGCCACTAACACAGAAGCAGAGCATCAATGCTAAATGCAAACCGTTGGGTAACCATTGCTGAACCATTTTGTAGGAAGTGTAATCGAATGTAATCTTATCAAATAAATGCCTGCACTGATGGTACCCTTGTTGGTAAACGTTCACTACGATGCTCACGCATAAACTGGGCATTTTGCTCCTTTACGTATTACTTTTGTTTTGCTCTCTCTCGCTCAATGGCAGATTTGTAGGCTCTCGGTAAGTTAATGTAGGTAAATGCACTCCCTTGCTTTAATCTTATCTCGTACTTGCCGGTTCTTTTTCGCAGATGCTACCTACATCGGTATCTGCCATACAAAGCTGTTTGTGTCGACAGATTGAAATAAAATTGCCCTAGTTATGTGCCCTCAGGTATAAAGGGATATCCATTTACAGGTAAAAACAAACAAGGTGAACTTTAACCATAAAGTATATTGGCTTAGTTTTCCTCCTTACCTTTAAATATTACCATCCGGGTTATTATTATTGTTGGCGTTCATTTTACAATGTTTTATTTATTACATCGCCTGTAATCAATGCAAGTTTCGGAATATAGAACATTCAATAGGCCATTTTGTTGTTTTTTGGATTGTTTTTGAATCAGCTTTATAAATTCTATTTACAAACCTATTATCGATAACCCTAGAGCTATTGTCGAGTACAAACCGGGGACGGTTTGGAAAAGAAAATGTCTTCAAACCAATGAGAATTGCATTATGTCTAGTTTTAAGTTTGCAGTTGTAAGCAAAATGGTCTGGGCGTCCCTATTGTATAAAAAATCTTATAGTTCGGTATGCATTAGCTTAGCAACTGGTGGATAGGGCCCATCATTAAAATCAAGCTTGTTCCAAAAAGTTTCATTACTCATTTCCTCGGCACGTACAACTTCACTGTTTGGGTAGTTAAGCTTTAAAAATACCACCATATCGTCAGAATCTTGTAATGGCAATTCAGAGGAACCAAAACGTGGCCTATCTCCTTTGGCAAAAGATTCATACATAGCTACAAATCGATCAACAACCATCATTTCCTCCTCCGTGTACGGAATTGTTTCTCTTAGAACACTAGGGAATATAAGCAATACATCATCACCATGTGCAACTCCCAGCAATCCTGGTTCATCGTAATGGGATAGAGCCTCTCCAACACCGTATTTGCATTTGTAGAGGTCATAATAAAGATATAAATTAGTGAAAGGATGCATCAGCTTTGCTGACTCGGTTACTCCTGCGAAGTAGAGTCGGTTAGAAATGATCTGAAAAAAGGATACAAATAATGATTATTTAACGCAAAATTCGTCGCGGTTCAAAATCCACATACTAACCTCAATGAGCACATTAAAATTTTCCAAACTTAATCGTTCGTCCGGCTTAAAGTAGTGGTTCCGAATTGTTTCGGATAGACGATCACGCTTCTTTAGATCGGGTACAGCAGTTTTGAAGTCAAGAATGCTTGGCATAAGTTCATTCCATCGGGAATCAATTTGTTGAAGATACGTTAGTTCGCTTATAAACTCCGCTCCCGGGTATAGGCCTTCCGCTTGTGTAACCGAAAGAATTAGTGGCACTTTGGCAATACTACCACTCTTCATTAGCGACCGTGGCGTGTCCAAGAGAAATGGACGTGTATTGAGGGGACCTTCGCTTTCCACGACCACTCCGAATGGCGAGAAAGGGTTGTATAAGAAGTCCAGAAAGTGAGGCACTTGTCGCACGATGTCTTCTGCTGAAACATTCCGCAGACAGTCTAGAAGCGCTTGCGTTTTTCTTGTTGGACAGTCCAGCACTGCACCGATTCGTATGGTCTTTTCTATCGATCGTTCAGCAATTACCCAAGGACTAAGCGCTGAACCACTATGCCCAATGCCAGAGCTAAACAATCCACTCGAGAGAGAAGAAAGATAATGAAGATGTACGCTAGCAGAACCAGCTGAATAGCCCACCAGGCTGACTGTGTTGGGATCTCCACCGAATGATTGAATATTTTCTCGAATCCATCGTAATGCGGTCACCTGATCTTTCAGTCCATAGTTCCCGGGAATCACGTCGTCCTCTGTGCTGAGAAATCCGAGCGGTCCGAGTCGATAGTTGAAAGTAACCAGAATCAACTGTCGACGCATGATATGGTCCGGTTCGTAAAAGTTTCCCGTACCAAACATAAATGCACCTCCATGTATGAATGCAACCGTAGGTAACTGGGCTGACGGATCGACCGATCTTGTGTAAACATTCAGGTACAGACAATCCTCAGCACCCTCCAGCTTATCTTTGTTCGGACTAAGATGATTCCACTGCATGCATACGGGGCCTCGCATTGTCGTGTTCCGAGGTTCAATCCAGCGATCATCATTCATTTCCGATGGTGCGAAGCGTAACTTACCCAGCGGAGGTTTTGCATATGGAATACCTTCAAAGGCGTAATATTCTCCACGCTTTTCACCAATAATCGGTCCATTTTTTATGTGGACGGACGTAGTCGTACTACTACCTATGACAGTAGTTACGTAGGTGATAAGGAATCCAACTGCTAGAATCATTACAATTGGATTATTTTTACTATGTACACACGAACAACTGCTGCGAGACTGCTTCTGACGGAGTATCTTGCACGAATGTACTGCATCATAGGCTTTGAATGTGAATTTAATAGCGCATGGAAGTGTGAGCGGGACGACTATGGTCGTTGCAGCCTCTTATCGCACCCGCGTTACTCTGATTAGGGAAAGCGAAGAACTGTGGGAATAAGAACACCCCTCAAAGTATTTTGATTTTTAATTTGATGCATAGAGAGTGGTACGATTAATGTAATCTTAATAAGAATCGAATATCAAAGTAAGCAATACGGAACCTGGGGATAAAATTAATGTATATTAGCAAATTTATGTAAAAAACCCTTTATTGTGGTAATCAAAGATAAAATAACATTGTTTTCGTTACAATTATTGTATATCAATATGTTAAGATAACTGAACCGGAAATGATGTTGCATAAACAATACCCACGGGGTGAGAAGAAAACTGAATTTCTATAATGATTTAAGATTAGTATACAATTTTCAAGCTAAATGATACTTTTAAATCTGTACTTATCTCTATCTGTTTTTTGTTGAATTTTCCTTCCATCTATTCTTAAATTATGTGTATGGAATAAAGCCTCAAATTATGTGTATGGGATTTGAGCTGAATCAAGCGCAATTTGAGTTAAAGTCAACATGGGTACAGTAGAATTGATAGAACATGTTATGAAATTATAGGCTCATCGTACTTCCAGTTTGATAGAGATCTCATGAAAACAGCCACCCTAACGTTCTACGATGTATATAGATTGTTAACTTCGATGCTATTCATACGGCGCATCATTAAAGTCTAGATTGTTCCAAAACAGTTCATCACTTACACCCTTAGCACGGATCACTTTGCTGTTAGGATAGTCCAACTTCAAGTAGGTTATCATATCAGGGGTATTTTGCAAAGGTATCGCATAGGAACCAAATCGAGGAATATCGCCTTTGGTAAACTGTTTATACATAGTTGCAAATTTGCTAATAACTTCTCTCTCTGCATTCGTGTAAGGCAAATGCTCTCGTGTAATGCTGTGGAATATTAGATCGACGTCCTCGCCGTGGGAGACTCCATGGATCCCCGATTCTAGACGCCGTGATAGTTTCTCACCGATACCGTACTTTATTTTGAAATAATCCACATATGCATATACCTTGATGTGTGGTTGCATAAGTTTGATTGATTCTGTAACACCGGAGAAATACAAGCGATTCGAAATAATCTGAAAGAATATAGAATGGACTGATTCGTTATTGGTTAGCTGATGGTAGTGAAATTGAGTTTAATGTTTTCACAACAATCTTACCCGAATGAGTACATTAAAATTTTTCAAAGTTAATCGTTCGTTTTGTTTAAAGTAGTAATTCCGTATTGTTTCCGATAGATGATCACGCTTTTTGAGATCAGGAACGGCTGTATGATAATCAAGAATACTTGGCAGTAGCTCATTCCATCGTGTATCAATTTGTTGGAGATATGTTTGATCGCTTATAAATTCCGCCCCCGGGTAGAGACCTTCCGATTGTGTAACCGAAAGAAGCAGTGGTACCTTAGCGATACTACCGCTCTTCATTAGCGAGCGTGGTGTGTCCGTTAGAAAAGGATGAGGATTAAGAAAACTTTCTTTCTCGACGACTGCGCCAAATGGTGAGAAAGGATTGTACAGGAAATCAAGAAACTGGGGTACTTGTCGCACGATGTCTTCTGCTGGAAGCTTCCGTAAGCAACCTAGAAGTGATTGTGTCTCTTTTGTTGGACAACCTAGTGCCGTTCCAATTAGAGTGGCTTTTTTCTTTGAACTTTCTGTCATTACCCAAGGGTTGAGGGCTGTACCGCTATGTCCAATGCCGGAACTAAACAATCCACTCGAGAGAGGAGATAGATAATGGAGATGTACGCTTGCGGAACCAGCTGAATAGCCCACCAGGCTGACATTGTTGGGATCTCCTCCGAATGATTGAATATTTTCTCGAATCCATCGTAATGCGGTCACCTGATCTTTCAGTCCATAGTTCCCGGGAATCACGTCGTCCTCGGTGCTGAGAAATCCGAGCGGTCCGAGTCGATAGTTAAAAGTCACCAAAATCAACTTTTGATACATGATATGGTCCGGTCTGTAATTACTGCCCACTCCAAACATGAACGCACCACCATGTATAAACGCAATCGTGGGCAGATGAATCGTAGGATCAGTTGATCTTGTGTACACATTCAGGAAAAGACAATCCTCAGCGCCTTTCATTTTTTCTCTAGTTTTATTAAAATGAGTCCATTGTAGACACATTGCTCCAGGTTTGGTAACGTTAAGTGGTTCAAGCCAGCGATCATCATTCATTTCTGATGGTGCAAAACGTAATATGCCCAATGGTGGCTTCGCGTAAGGAATGCCTTCGAACGCGTAATATTCTCCACGCTTTTCACCAACAATAGGTCCATTTTTTATGTTCACTACAACAATATTGTTGCTCATGTTCAGTACACTTGCATTATTCAGTCTGATGGCTAAAATAACAATAAAAATTGGCATTACTAACAAATGTTTCGATGCTGAAAATCGCATTTCAACAATGTTGAAAATCTTTGTAAAGCAATGCAAGAGCTTTGCGCAGACGCACTGATGAACGATCGCAAAATGAATCAGGCGTCAGAGTAATTGAAATCGTTTATTTATCATGTATAGTGTGTCAAACAAAAATTGGCGATGTTTGTAATTTGCTACACACCCATGTAACAATAACATTGCCAGCCCGTGCTATTTGTACAAAGGTGTAGATAGAAAGTTTAGTTAGGTGGAATTCAATATCGTGCTAATACACTAACATGGCCTAGTGCAGCAATGGTCCAATAGGACAATACAATGCATTTTCGGTAGGATCCTATCTGAACCATTGCCTCATACATAGGACTAACTCCAGCCAAGGGAAGCCCAAAATGCTAACATAAGAACATTTAAGATTATAGTGCAATCATTTAACATTGTTTGTATTAACAAATTTGTATTTTTTTTTTGCTATACTATTATTTCAGAGTATTTGCCCTAAGCATGCCAGTCTTCGGCATGATACTGTAACAGATAAACTTCAAATTTTGGATCTTTGTTCTATACACGGGGTAACTGTTGATCAGAAACCCATTGCACCGCTAACCTGGATTGAAATCACTGCATTAAGCCGATTGAATTTCGGCACCGTGGTTGCATCCGTTGAAACTGACAATAAGAACACGGCGGGTGACGCTTCATTGCACGATGAAGATTCGACAGATGTTATCGACTGCAGTCAGGAAGTATGTATAGAATCATGATTGACGGCCAGGTCGTAGTGCTGCAATCATATATATTAATGTTCTATATTCTTGTAGGAAACACAGCCTCTTCACGGTAGTCGAAAAATGGCAAATCCCGCTACTAATGTGTTGGCCACTTCTGGAAGAAGAACTTCGTTGATTGAAACAATAGCTGCTGTACACGAAACTCCCTGTTCACCTACGGAAAAGCTCATAAGTAGTTTTCTGGTTCCAGAAACTCAACAACTCGATGGCACTATATCGTGTACAAATGCAAATGCAACGTCCGTTCCCAATGATGTTCATCTGTCAGAAGAAGAAAACGATGACGACGAGCCATTTTTCATTCCGGAAACACAACAACCGGAAGATGAACTGAATTGTCCGTCAGAGGTGTTCGAGCCGATCCTTTCCGATGTACCGGAAACGGAACAGCCAGCCACAGAAGAGGAATACTTTCAAATGACGGTGGAAAACGATGACAACAGCAATGATGCGATGTTCAACAACAAGTACATCGAGCAATCGCAAAACTTGATGCGAGACCTAGATGTATCGTGCAGTGGTGCTGTTGTGCCTAGGGTTTCCATTCAGCCAGAGCGCTCCGTTGATTCGATATCGTTCGAAAGACACCGTAATACAACCATGGAAATGAGTCGAATCGAGTGGAATGAAAGTAAAAAAGATTGTGAGCAAAGCATGATAGGTGTACTGTTGCAGCCATCAAAAGAAGGAGAAGCTCTGGGAAAGGCGGATAACATCACTGAAGATGTTGATGATAGGTCCATCACACCGGAACTGAATTTTGATGATGATCCTCCAGTAGAAACAGTCGAAAAGCAGACATCACTTGAACACGAAAATAATTTAAACAGTGATATAAATGTAACGAATCAATCAACAGAACATAATAACCGAACAGAGCAAGTGAATCGTTCATCGAAGACGCCTGAACTGTGCTTTTACGACCAGGAAAATGAAGACAATGATCACGAAATTTCGCTGAATCAAGAAGGTTGTGATAATCTGAGTTTGAATCGATCGCGCACTGCAGCATCGGAGCATGATACTGAAGTGACAAATGTGTATGATATGGAAACGCAGGCTTTTGCTGTTGATAATCCATACGAGAAATTGACCCAACCCCTTCATAGATTGGACAACAAATTAAATTCTTTTGGGTCGCGTCAGAAACTACAATTGGATCCATACGAACTACTTACACAGCCTTTGACTGTAGAAAAGACATGTGTTGGTAAACTTTCCGAGAATTCATCATTTGTAAAACCAAAGAACCCCGCAACGCAACGTATATCTATTCACTCGCCAGAGATCGATTATGCAAATATGCCAACGCAACAATTTACACCGCCGGAACTGCTATATCAGCCAACGGAATCATATGATGAGAGTTCAAATGATCGCGAAAAGTGTCATACTAACGGAGTGGTTGCAGGTAATGAATCACCGGGTGCCAAGCGTCAAAAGCGCGCTGCAGCGCAAAGCAAATGCAATCAAACGCCTGAAATTGATTATGCAAATCTACCAACGCAATTGTTTACTCCTCCAGAATTTCTATACCAGCCTCCAATGATACCTGAGGATAGCAATAAGGAACCTTCGGCCTTATTGATTAATGATGATGATTTACTAACGCAACCATTGAGTCCTCCAAAACAACTTATGGATACTCCAGCTCAAAATCAACAAGTGAAGTACACAGCGAGCTCATCAGCAGCGGTATGTGTAGCGTATGATTTGAATACGCAGCCTTTAGAGCCTCGCGCAAAAACAAGCCACAAAACTTTCGAAAAGAAGAAGCCTGTCCTCAAACTGGTGGATATTAAAGCATGTCACATGTCGAATCCGATTGAATCTAATTCAAAGGAGATACAAAACTTAGTGTGTGATGTAGATAAAAATGTGTATGATCTTGGCAAGCTGAAACTTTTGGAATGTGGTTCATTGCTAGAGGATGAAGAATCTCTGTTTAATCCCCAAATCAATAGTACAACGTGCCTGTCAGTTGGCCAACAACAAGACGAACTGAAGCATATGGACACGTGCGTAGAAATTTCTCATTCATCATCTAATAAGGAAAACAGCAGAGAAGAAGCAGATGGAAAAGACGAGCAGTATGATACGGATGATGAATTGTGCTTAGCGGCAACCATTCCGCTTGACACTTTGTTTACATCCAAAATGAAGACGGAATGTGTGGAGCAACCCGATGAAGGGGAATCGACAAGAAAGTTTAAAATACCAATGACCAAAACAGAAACAGTAGGCACACCAAAAGCCGCAAGATATGAGAAACGAAATAATACAGAGATGACAGAATTTCTCACGCCAGAACATCCACTGCTGTTTTTGCCGAAAGTTGACTGTATCCGATCAGTATCGGAACAAATGCACAAGCAAAACACTATTCATACACATACCGTCAAAGGGAAACCAAAGTACTATTTTAACGACAGCAGCAGTAGTGATGATGATGGCACTATCGGAGAGCAGTTGTTCAAGAAAACGAATGTGAGTGTTGCGTTGGAGAAAGAGTTGGAAAATGTACAGGAAGTTAAAAGGTTGAAAAAACAACAAGAGCCCGCAGATCGTAAAAAACTGCAATCCGAAAAGGATGGCGAAGAAAAAAATGTTGGCGAACAGGCGAAGGCGCGAGATAAAAGTCGAAGCAAAAGAGCCATAAGTGTACAACAAATAGAGGTGGAGGAATCTGGGAAATATCAAGCAGCTGCCAAAAAAACATCTACCAGACGTAGAGAAACGAAAGATATCGGGAAGACATCTGAACCGCAAAAGAAATCGAGTCGAACGGCAGACAAAGATACAAAACCCGAACGCAGTAAACAGTCATATAATGAAGGCGAAACTAGACAGGAACCCCAGTCATCGTATGCGCGTTCCTCTAGCGATCGAAGCAAATCGAATGATGCTATTCCAGTACGTGTTTCCACGCGCAACCGCGTAGAAACGTACAAGAAACGAATGATTAATGAATCGATAGATTATTTATCAGAATCAGCAAAGAAACCATTCTTAACGCGTGCTGGTCGAAAACGAAAGGAGCAAACTTCGACGGATCGGGAGGAAGAACGTAAAAACGCGAATGTTGTTGAATCGAAACGACTTAAATCAGGCCAGAGGATCACCCCAGAAGAAGACACAAGCGAACGATCACGAAGAGCAACCAGCCGCGCCAAGAAGGTAGTGGGTACTTCTTCTGATTTGTTTGTTGAACAGGGTAATACGTCAGGGTTAATAAGTGGTGTCCTGGGGTATGATAGTGCTACTAGCGGCACAGGAAGTGATACTTCAGCTGTATCAGCAACACGCTCTAATCGACTGCGACTAATTTTCACACAAATGAATCCAGAGCCCTACCGCAAGTGTATAGCTCGCGCTGGTATGTTAAGTTTTGCATAGACGTATAGAAACATTCGTATGAAGTTCTTCGTAGCTTTTCAATAGTGCTTATTACATTACTCATTTTGCACATTTCACAAGCTGCATTGCATGCTGTTCGGTATGGACATATTTTTGCTTCGACGTCATTTAAAAATATTTGTAGTTCTTCATGTAACATTTGTTAGTAAATGCTGTTAGCTCAGAAAATCTTTAAACCAAATAAGATAATTTTATTCACGGGCTTACAGTTTTTAACTATCTATTCTACATTTGCCAATACTACTTGTTAATTCTGAAAAACCTACTAAACAACTTTATTCATGGGTTTGTCTTGAAGCGCATGACAAAGTAAAAAATCCTCGCTTTAGCCGTAACCCAGTACATTGACTGGCTCCACGATAGTGACGAGCATATAAAACTAAAGATAGCTTAAATGAATGTAGTTCAAACTAAGTACTGTTATAATCTCTTCTTATTCTTACTTGGCATGCTCGCCGTATATTGGCTTACTATACTTATTGATACCACGCTACGGGGGTACTGTGCGGATGGGACCCCGGTGCTACCATTTAAATCGCCTCAGCCACAAAACCGCCTTGTTGGTGTTTAAAAAAACTTCATATGCATTTTTCGTATGTTTGTATAGTAAAAAAATCTAGTTTGAAATTTTTGCACATTCCTTTATATCAGCCTTGAAATTTGTTCATATGGGCCTTCATTTTGTGATCGCAAATACGATTTTTTTTCATAGCTTTTAATGGTGATGACTCGCTGCATTATGGATGGGTTCATATGTACATTACAAACATTTATATTTTTTGTTTTTGTATTTAGTATTTTCTTTATGCTGCATACCATTCTGTAACATAATAAAAAAAGAAACAAATTTCTCATGTTAAAAACGATTTTAATAATGATTCACTCTATATATTCCAGGCGGCAAAATAGTGGACATACCGGAACTGGCAACAATATTAGTAGCGGACCGCATTATTCGAACATATAAATTCCTGTGCAGTGTGGCGAAGGGAATACCGATCGTTGGCCAATCATATCTGGATGCGTTACAAGCTTCCGATGGAAAGCAACACATTGATGCATGGGACCATATATTATCCGATCCCGTTAAAGAGAAGCGTTACAAATTTTGCCTACGCGATACACTATTGAAGGCAAAACAGCATAAGTTATTTCAGGATTATATCGTTTTTGTTACTTCTAGCACTCAACCACCACCATCGGAACTGTACTGTAAGTATGATCGATCAATTGAAGTACTAAATTGTAATTGTGTATTGTAAACTATCTTAATGTTTATTTTACATATACTCAACAGTGATACTTTCGTGTGCCGGAGCGAGAATTTCCAAGCATAGCAGTAAATCACCGAAAGATACGAACAAAATGTTTGTCATCTCCGATCCAGCAGATAGTGCATCGTGGGTGAAGTTTAAGGAAAAGTTTCCGACCATCCAAATAGTATCAGCTGAAGGGTTTATGCTTTCGATTATGCAACATGCAATCAAGTTCAAAAATTATCGTCTGATGTAAGGCATCAAAATGGCTATGCATGTGTAAGAATGGATGGAGAGTTTTGTGTTTTTTATTATACTAAAATATAAATTACAGACAAACGAAGACAAACGAATACGATCACGTAGTTAAAACAAAAAACGAATATGTCCGTCTTGCACGCTGGTCGGGAGCCAAGAGGGCATTCAGCCACTTGACCCTTTGACGCCAAATGTCAAAAGGGAGTGCTTTGCCTCTGCGCTAGATCAGCTGGTATAATCAGCACAGGGGTGCTCCCAACAGAGAGTATGGGCAACACGGACGTGACCAACGTCGTTAATGTCGATCATTATCCAGTTCATTTTATCAGTTACGTCTATCATGGGCTAACATTTGTTAAAACATTTGTTTTTGCCTCTTTGCATGCAGTTTCTAGTTAGGTTCAAGGAGGCTATGAGTATTTAGTTTAGATTCAATATGTTTGATTAATATTTTCTTCATTAAAGCTTTCTTTTAAATGATATCAAAAACATAAGTCGTGAGTAATGTAAATATGTTGAAGGTAAAATTCTAAAAGGACTAAATCGACTTTCGTATATGGTATTTAGAACGAACGCCACAGTGCTCATATACGGAAGCTGCTGTTAAATGTTGTTGCAAAAGATAACTTAAGTAAAAACCGACAAGGTAAATTAAAAGCAAGTTCCTTGCTTGCATTGAAAGCAAGTCCCCAGTGTTCGATACACTATACTAAGTTTTTTTTCTTCTGTTTGTTGAATAATGTTAACTGTCTTGTATGTATGGCAGTAAAACGATTACAGCATGTGTATCAAAAATTGCGTTACCAACATAGCGGGATGAATTATGTAAATTTTTGCATGAATACTCGTCACATTAAATACAAGAGTCGTCGATTACACAGGTTTTGTAGTATTTTGACTTGCGATATCAAACGGGTTTGGAGTTATAGATGGATATGTCCAAAGTGTATTATAGTACAAATCATTTGGAGGTAATGATTGAACAGTAATTTGGAAGTTGTATAAAGAGATCCAACAGAAAATAAAATAATATGCAAAAACACCATATAACCGTAAACACACACGTGGTGATAATTTGAAAAAAGAAAAAAAAACTGCGATACGTTTGCATCTTTGAACATGATTGTATAAACTCATTGCACTCCTGTGCAACGATTTGACAGTTGCTTAAATTGTTGACGTACTATCGCGCACATGTGTGAATTCCGTGCAAGAAAAGAAAAAAGGTGCCGCGTGAAACATGGAGTACATCAACAATGCTACGAATGAGACAATTTCGTCGGCTTCCGGCGCGGTGAATAAAATCCTTTGTTGCGAATGTGGCGTCCCGATCGAACCGAATGCATCGAACATGTGTGTTCCGTGCCTTCGCTCGCACGTTGACATCACGGAAAACATTCCGAAGCAGGCGGTAATTTTCTTCTGCCGCAACTGCGAGCGCTACCTGAATCCACCGAACGAATGGGTGCAGTGCAGCCTGGAATCGAAGGAGCTGTTGAGCCTTTGCCTGAAGCGCTTGCAAGGTTTGCGTCAGGTGAAGCTGGTTGATGCGGGTTTTGTTTGGACGGAGCCACACTCGAAGCGCATCAAGGTAAAGCTGACCGTGCACGGAGAGGTGATGAGTGATGTCGTCCTGCAGCAGGTGTTCGTGGTGGAGTTCACGGTGAATAATCAGATGTGCGACGACTGCCACCGAACCGAGGCGAAGGACTTTTGGCGATGCATGGTGCAGGTGCGCCAGAAAGCCGTGAACAGAAAGACCCTGTTCTACCTCGAACAAATGATACTGAAGCACAAGGCACACGAGAATACGCTTGGTATCAAACCCAACACCGGAGGATTAGATTTCTTTTACGCGACAGATGCTCATGCTAGGAAAATGGTTGATTTCTTGCAAGCAGTACTCCCAATCAAGGTGACCAACTCGAAGAAACTCATTTCGCATGATATCCATAGCAATTCTTACAACTACAAGTACTCGTACGCCATCGATATCGTACCGGTGTCCAAGGGTAGTTTGGTGTGTTTGAGCAAGAGATTAAAGCAACAGCTGGGTCACATTGCATCGATTTGCTTGGTTACAAAGGTGGCCAACTCAATTCACCTTATCGACCCACAGACGGCACAGAGTAAGTATACAGCTACGAACACAACATTGACCCGAACTTTCTAAACGTTATATTCACTTTCCAGTGGCGGAAGTGCACAATATGGCATTTTGGAAGACACCTTTCGAAGCGATCTGCAATCCCAAACAGATGGTTGAATTCGTTGTGATGGATGTGGAGATCATTCGGGAGAGCGAACGGAAAACGTTCCCAGGTCAGGGCCCTGTATCGCAGCGCCACACGCTGGCTGACGTTTGGGTGGTGAAAGCTTCCGAGCTGGGTATTAACGATAATACCATACACATCAAGTCCCATCTGGGCAATCTGCTGAAACCGGGCGATTCCGTGCTGGGATACGACTTGCGGGAAGCTAACATAAATAATGCCGATTTTGAGAAGCTCAGTGCCGAAATTGTGCCCGATGTGCTGTTGATAAAGAAATCGTATGATAAGACGGTGCGCAAGCAGACCCGTAACTGGAAGCTGAAGCATCTGAATGAAGACGTAGCCGTCGATACGGACATCGAAAACGAGTACAACGAGTTCCTGGAGGACTTGGAGGAGGATCCGGAGCTGCGCCAAAATGTGAACATTTTCAAGGACAAGAGCAAACAGATTCCGGTGGATACGAACGATATGGACGATCCATCCGTACCACGCATTACGCTCGAGGAAATGTTGGACGATTTGGTGCTGGAAGACGAAGAAATGGGGGATGTTTGAGTGTGTGTCATTCATGCGTTTTCGTTGCATGTGTCCACCCGTAAATTGTCATTTGATATAAATAAATGACGTATTCAATATTGTTTCACTAAACCTCACTGACTGTGTTTTGCTGTTTATTGGTTTCTCTGGCCTGCTCTCCTTGTGGTATAGGTACTACATTTCTTATTTAAACAATGCAATAATAATGTATGTATAATGTAGTCCTGCTGTGTTGGTAGAGATAGAACACCATATACTCTACGAAATGCAATGAAATGACTTGAAACAAACCCTGCTGTTTGAGATGTAAATTAGCAACACGGACAGAGATGCCCAAGAGAACAAGGAACCAACAATATACCCACGTTATACTAAAATAATAAGGGAACCGCTTGCTGCTTTGCTGTTTGTTAAGGCCAGATGTTCTATTAGGCTACTAACTGTTTGTCCAATTTTTGCTCGTGCGATTGGCAACGTTATTTGACTCGTTACCATGTTTTGTCGAAACTGGGTAGGCAAATATTGTAAACCGAATCCTCCGAAGATGTAAAGAAGCGAAAAAAAGGTTTACACGGCACTAAAACACTAACGCTGGTTAATAGGATGGTGCTACTGTGAGTAACGTTTTATCGAGCCGCTGCCATTGGCGGTAATGTTGGCATGCCGCCGGGAGCACCGCCACCACCACCAACGGCCGTGCCTGGCCCAAGCAGGACCTGCTTCTGTTGTGACTTTTGCATCTCCTCCATCTGGGCACGCTCGACCTCGAACACCACCGGTGCCAACAGGATCATGGAACTTGTGAAGAAAATCCAGGACGCATTACACGTGAGCGAGTACAGCCCCTTAACGCTTCGCACGGTAAGATCCGTCACGGCACCGGAAAACTGGCGCACCGGTTCCGGGAACATCTCCGTCAAACCCCAGATCCGTTCACCCAGGCTTTCATCCGGTTCCTGCAAGTGCAAGGGAAGTGTGCACGTTATTTATCGCGTCATTTGATGCGTGTTAGTTTTTAGTGGTAAGTTTACACACACACACACACACACACACACACACACACACACACACACGTCACTTACGTCATCGTAATCGTTTGCACTTGTGCGTGCCACTGTCTTGTTCGGTTGCGGCGGGGTGGATGCGGAAGGCCGGGAAGACGAAGGTCCGGATGGTGCCGAGGCCGCAGCTGGCGGGGCTGCAGCTCCTGAGGAGGACGAAGCCGCAGCGACAGGTGCTGCCGCCTCCGGCACAGCGGCCGGTTTGACGGGCTCGGATTGTTTGGGCTCTTCTTCAGGCTGGGTAGGCGGCACAATAAAATAAGAAATGGAACATGAATTAAAAGATTGTTGCGCAACAAAATAGCGCCGCACCAATGCATCTTCAATGGGCTAGTTTGGGGTGAGCTGCGTTATGGGCAAACAAAACAAACTCATTCTTGTGTCCCTATCCAGCATGATTGTAGATGCGCTACACTGGTTTTGTACGCAAACATCCAGAAAAGAATGCAACATTACTATGCAAAATCTACACAAGCAAAACGAAAATCGCATCTGCATTGGTAATACGTACGGTGGAGGGTTTGCGTTCCGGCGTTTCATCCTTGCTTCCGGTGGCCGATTCCATACCGCTGTCTTTATCTGTAGAAATTTCGTCCTCGTCAATTTTTTCCACCAGCACCACCTCCGGGTCGGAATCCATTCGTGGACCGTGGGGGCAGATGGAGCGGAATGAACCCTGTGTCTACTCGAACAACGTTGTCGTCGCCTACTGCGTTAGGATACTTTGTTCAATTGCACCAAATGTGTATTTTATGTGAAACCGGCGTAGTTCAAGCAAAACCACCGTTCAACAAATCTCTTTCTGGATACTGCTGTAAGCACTGGCCGTGGAAAAAACACATGCAATCTCCTCGTTTCTGCGGGAGGGTATAGTTTTGTCAGAATTATTGGCCGCGATCGATAACAGCACCGATGACAGATATGCGCGGCAGTGTACAAACACTCCGACAGTCTACTGGATGACAAAGCTGTGACAGCAGTGTATCTTGACAGCCAAACCACAAGTGCGTTGTTTTGTTTTGTTTCAGTCCGTAGCGCGGTTTTCTGGGCGATAGCATCGCAAAATAGTAAAAACTGTGACACAAATGGCTCTAGCAAGGAATATTTTCAACCAAGTTTGGCGACGAAGTATGCTACAGTTAGCGACGAGTTCGGTGCATGTGAAAGTCATCCCGCCAATTTCCAGCATGGGCTGTAAATCGATTCTCCACTCATGTGAGTTTCCAAACCTTATTGCATCATTCACCATGAACCGATCGGGCTAATTAAACTGGAAAATTTTTCTCTCGTTTAGCATTATGTACCACTCCTAAGGCAGCTGATAGTGCACAGAATTATCAGCCAGATGAAATCGGCCGTATACAGCCGCGTAAGATGAGCCTCATATTTACATGCAAGGTGTGTAACCATCGGAATATGAAAATGATATCCAAACAAGCATACGAGAAAGGAGTCGTAATAGTGACGTGCGATGGTTGCAGCAATCACCATCTCATCGCAGACAATCTCAACTGGTTTACCGATTTGAACGGCAAGCGAAACATTGAAGAGATACTGGCAGAGAAGGGAGAAAAAATTACTAAAATATTTGAAAAGTAGATAAGATGTAGCGAAGTTAGTGTATATATATAAAATGCTAATTCAATAATGTTTAATTCGGTAATTTAATTGCAGTAAAATGGTACATGATATGTTTGAATTAGAATTTGATTCAACAGAAGAAGTCGAAGTTCGCCTCGTTAGTGTTGTTCAATTTTTGGTTTTTTCATGTTATGTTCGGTAGAATATGTGGGTTGCGTTGATATAACTTAAATAAATCAAACAAACGACATTGATATAAGTGTATGGTAGGATATTTTTGGAAAAACCGGAAAGAACATAGTGGACAGCACTGAAGCTGCAATAGCATGCTGTAACATAGATGTGTGTTTCCGATGTTTTAGTATTATATACGCAATACATCTACTGTGCTAAATCGTTTGTATCAGGAATAAGTTTTGGTCGTTTCGAATCATTGTGAACATCTATACCTGAGTAAGTTTTTTGCTACAAGTTTGCTTTTCATTCTAGGAAAAATTGTCGCCAATTCAGTGGAAAGTATCATTTATGTGTTAAATACGTACCACCTCAAAATAAATTTCGGTCCTATCTGTGATAACATTTATTCAACAAACGATTAAATTGCCGTAAATGTTGTTTCAAATTGTTGGAAATTAAATTCTGTCTTAATATTATATCAGTTTTCATTGCACTACTAGCGTCATCTATTGGACGATTTTTAATATGGATAATGCTGAGCGCGCCATCTACTTGTCAATAGTTTCGAAAATATATTTTTAAAATTATCTCCTTAGCGTTGCTAGCGTCACCTACATGTCGTTTGTTGAAACAAGACTAAATTGCTAGCGACATCTCTATATGTCAAACTAAAAGATAGTGCACTAGCGTCATCTTTGGACAATTACTCGCACTACTTTGCGTCGCAAAATTATGCAATTTGTAGCACATCTTCTGGTATGCAGTTATGCAATTTGCGGCACATCATTTTTCGCATTCACCGTCGCTCAATTCTTGATTTACGCTGTGGAAAGTTAAAGTAGATATGGATTAGGATGAAAGATTCCTACTTCCTGAAAACTGTTTTTCATTCGGGTATTTAATCGTCAACGGGAATTTTAAATGTAGAGACAATTCTCGCATCATACGAAAACGCTCCATGTGCGTTTACGTTGCATGATTTCCCTGCAGAAAAAAAACATTTTTTTTATTAAACTCTTCATATTTTTGTGTGTGTTTTTTTTGGTAAATCAGTGCATGTTAATTTACGCTCGATTATGGCGAATTAGTGGTTTTATCAAAAAGACATATAAGCAAAAGAAAATACGGCAGATCAAACCTATCAATGTGTTTCCATCGAATGGATAATGTTGTGGGCATTATTGCAATCTCAATGTGGTAATGATTTGTAAAGGTTTATCCATACTTACCATACGAAACCATTGCACATTGCAGATAGACTGGGTGGTGGTTTGAAAACAACTTTTTATGTTTATTATTCATCTCGCATTCCATATCCACCGCCAACTGCACTCTTATAACAAATGTATGCAATCTTCAAATCTCGTTCAACTCCTTCCGATTAGGTCCTCGCCATCACTTAGTCGAGCGTATTTGCATTCAAGCAGTACAGTGTTTGTGGTAACAGGGTTTTTTTTGTTTGTTATGGTATAATGTTTTTGATTTAAGTGTTATGTCGGTTTATTTCTTCAGCTTAATTTATTAAATAAAACCCATGCAGCATGCATTCATTTGACTAGAGCTCACGTCATTATAATTCTCTTCCCCTCTGTCTGCAATATGGGCGTGTTGTTATTGCATGTACGTTTAGTGTTTTGCTTTATTTTATTAAATCACAAGAGAAAGAATCATACGGAAACACAAAAAGTGTGTTTGGGCGTTTCTCTTGTTTCGCTACATTCCTGTTTTTTCCATTTTTCTTTGTTTTAGAACTTCTTTGCCGTTGCAACATATCATGCACGAGCGCTTCAGTTGGACGATGTTGCTCTGTCATGTCCGTTTTTCCATTTCCCCATACACGCGCATGTTAAAATCAAGGGAAAACGCCACTCACTAACGTATATAAAATATTGATTACTATATCATTTAAAATCAGTACACACGGTTAGTTATTTATTGTATGATTTCAACGTCCCCATCGTTGATGCTGATGCTACCACGTCAGGCACGTTCAGCATCCTGTTCCTTCATCTTCGTTCGCATCCTGATATGGTGTAAGAGAACGGTTTTGAAAGCGAACTAAAGCGGATGGTGCAACCCGCTAACCTAAACAGCAACAATACCACTGCTGCTTAATTATGCTGCATTTACAATGTTTCAACGCACTTGCTTCACTTCCCTGTGTTGTGCTGGGTGGTGCTGTTTATGCACGGAACAACACGAAACAAAAAAAAACACGACAAATGTGTGCTACACTCGCTGTAATTTAACATTTTTTGTTTGCGCGTTCCTCATACTTTTTACTCAAAAAGGCCACAATATATATTTCGCTCTTTATTTTTTGTTGTTATTATTTTGTCTGTTTGTTTGTTACGTTTTTTCTGTAAAACGTATGCTGGCTTGTTTTTTTTTATAAATTTATTTTTGGCATGCTTAGTTCCAATTTTTGTGAGGATTATTGTTGATCGCTCAGGGGCTATCGATCTGGTTTGGGACTGAATTGTGGCATTGGGGATTGGATTGATGGTGTTTGCTTTTTGTGGATATTAGTTTTAGGTCGGAAAAGTTTAATTTTGAAGCGTGTAGTTGAACTCTCCCTACAACATATCATGCAACAGCCATATTTTGAATTTATCAATAGCGATATTAAAATCATTTGAACTGAATATCATTACAGAGAGCCTTTTTTCCTCACAGATTTTATGTCGAAATAAATTTTAAGCATTCAGCAAAAACATTCTTGTTAACAAATAAAGGAACATCAGTATGTCTACCGGTTAGTTTCGATCGTCTTAAGACTCAATAAATTCCGACAACAATTTACAGCAATTTAACAAGTTAGCTTATTGATTGATTCAAAACAACTTGATGTTTAGGAGACTTTTGAGTGTTGAGTTCCTTCCGGAAAGGTTGCAAATGTTCCGGATATAACTATAAGACCACTTGATTTTGTTTTAAATAACTGGAAGAGAGTTAGCAAAAAATGATGTTGTATGAAGTTGTAAAAAATCCAAAAATACACATTCTCCTATTTTTTCATATTTTTAAACACACACTATTACATTGCTCCATCCACTTGCAGGTTTGCCTCAAGGCAGCGTTTTGTTACCTATCCTCCTTAACATGTTCACGAGTGACATACCAAAAACAAATCCCCAAAAGAAATATTGCTTTGCAGATGATTTAGCTAAGAGCTGTACCGATAAGGTTCCCAAAAACATCGATCGAAAGCCTTAACAAAGGAATAAAGAAATAGAGCATGTTTTTGTAAAAAATGGAAAATAAAACTTAATCAGCATAAATCTGAAGCCATATTCTTGTCTCGGTGTACAAATTCCTTCAAAACTTCAAAGATGCACGCCTAAGACAGGTGATCATGACATTGCTTGGAAACAGGACGTAAAATACTTAGGTGTATTTAAAGATAAGACACTTAGTTACAAAAAAACACAAAACAGACTATTAAAAAGGATACTAAACCTCCACCCATGGCACAGTACATAAGAAATCCACAAGATTACAGGAACTAAGAGAGTAAGTGACTTCATCTGAATTTGTAAATTTTCCAATATGTCCTTAGAGGTGTTTTTTGTAAATAGATAGGGTAATGAGTAGGATTAAGAATTTAGGTTATAGGATAGCTTTAGAAAAACCTATTCCGAGGTTTTTTTTTTCAATACTATTGAGTTAAGGTCCAATGATCGGTTATATCTATTATATATTCATTCATTGTGTTAAAAGTTGCTTCATGTAGCATAGGGAAAAGTTCACTTACCGAAAATCATTGTTTTTGATGCAAATTACCATTTCTACAATCCGTAAAACTTATAAACAGTTTAAATGGCTTTCGAATAATGTGAATAAATTGAAAAGGTCTCCAAGTTAAATTTAGTATAGTTTCACTGATCCACATTTACAAAAACGCGAAATTACAACAAAACAAAACAGTCGAAACACTCATCTTTTTTTAATACGTGGAAGACATAGGTCCGTTAATTAGAAGGAGAGCTTCAAACTGCACCTAAGAATTGCGGCATTCATGCAGATTTACACGTATTCTAATCCAAAATTATTTTCAACTATGAACAGGAGCTCACTCATACAAAAATCCAACTGAAATTGAACTAGCTTGAACATGCAAGCACCAAATTAATTGATGAAATCAACTATAACTATCAAACTTCAATGAACATTAATTAGCTTTCCTTAAGTGCCCAATGTTCCCTAATGTTGAGTTTTTTAATTTTGTATCCGATGCACCATTATGTATAAAATCGCGGGGTTATTCCTCTTTCTTCTTCTTTGGCATAACGACCAACTCGGTCATGCCTGCCATTGCTGGCTTACGAGACTTATTAATACCACGTAGTTGGATAGTTAGTCCTCACTACGGGGGAACGGTCAAAAATTTTAACTTCGAAATATATAACGTCAATAATTGTAATAATTGAAATATCTATAATTTTTACCAAATTTCAAAATGATAATTTTCATCAGAAACAACGTTTTTTCGCTAGTGGACTTAAGTTATGCTACAAGGAGCAATCATAAACCCAGAGGAAATGTAATGAAATGTAATGCAATAGTGTGCGTATGATATGAAAAAATAAATGAAGACGAATTATCCATTCCCTACATCTTCGAAGAACACAATTTTTGCATCATTCTTTAACATTTCCAGTTATTCCCAACAAAACTAATGGTCTTATAGTCATGTTACGGACTGTACATCTGTGAGTACAATATGATGATGATAATTCTCATTTCTAAACCCAATATTGAGTTGACAAAGAATGAAATTATCTTTGCGGTCTTTTAATCTTCGAAGTGTTCATCTGGGAAAAAATCAACAACTCTCACATCTGTCGTATCACACGAGCTCTTTATTCTATGACAAACAAGGGTTTGTGTTCAGTATCCTCAAGTCTCTAACGCCCCTGTGTTATAGCCAGTGCTCCAAGTGTCAGTAATTGATGTTGGTTCACTACCTGTCACTATCTGTCAAACACCTCATACAATAGTCGTCATTTTTTAGGTCTATCTGACCACTCACCCAACAACTTTAGCCACTCTTTTGGCCAATGATTATGCAAAACCCATCAATTGTATGCGAAACTTCTGTGATGAGGTCGTCAAGCTGCCTCATAGCTCTTACTGTACCCACCAGATACAGAGCAACAGCTTGAAACAATTGTTCAGTTTTGCTTTTAGTTGTCCTGGTGGTTGTGTTGAAGTTTCTAATTTATTTTTTAATTTCTTATCATTTCTTATTTGTTCTTCTCATGTAAGAGGAACACGGTGCTGATAGGATTTGATCCTATCTCCAGTCCTATCGTATGAAGACCTATGCCACTATCACCCAGATAGCCCTCCTTCTCAGCTCATTCAATTCACTTGTTATAGTCATACCAAAACAAGGAAGTATGACTCTGATTACTAATTGACGGTACTAAACTCGTTTAAGCTAATCCGACGGATACTAACCGGTAGATGAAATTTGAAAATACTCATGACGAAAACCAAAAACTCCTATCTACTCTCCGGCATGGAAAAGGACACCTTTTGTTCGTTCTTTCACAATACTAACTCCGTTAACAGCTTCTGCTCGTATTCGTAGAAGTAGTAGAACGCGTGACAAGCAAAATATGGAACATTCACAGTTGCGACCACCGTCCGATCGGTACTAAAGCTAACACGGGTTGGATTAGTGTAGTGTAAAAGGGTGTTCATTTTCTTTTCTTCTCTTGTTTCGTTTTGATGGAACTCTAAAGCCATTGTTTTCATATGCAAAGTGTGTTCTCTTAGATATTACTAGTTCAGCAATAGGATGCTTATTTGAATGCTGTCGCATGTGTGGAAAAGGTTTTTCCATTTTTTCCCTATGCTTTACGCACATCTAGACGTACAATAGAAGCGAGGAACGGAAGAAATCAGTAACGTTCAGTAACGAAGTAAGCACAGTGAGTAATCAGTAACAGGTTCAACACTTTATCACGCACGCCTCTTTCATATCGATTAGCTTAGCTCCTAAACACGGAACGACACTACAATATTGGCCCAGCGCGTAACTGGGTCGTACGTACCCGCTCCGGGCACTACTTCTGCTCTACTGGCCTGGCTGTCTGTAGTGCTACACAGATCAGCAAGGTTTCAAATTAACAAAAATACTTCCAAAAATAGCTAATTTGCCTCGTTTGTCGCAATTTTAGTTTGGTGAAAATTTATACACGTTTCTTTTAACCTCGTTCTTTACATTATTTTCGATTGCTGTCTGGTTGTAGCTGGTAGCTGGTTCTAGCTTCTCGCATATTTTTAGTTCAACAGCATCTTTACGCGTTAAAACATGATGGAGTGGTGTGTGATACATAGGAGTAAATCGATCGGATGCGATCATGCAGGTAAGGTATTGCAAGTAAAGTGTTTTGTTGTTGTTGAAACTAAAACAAACCATACATCTATACAACGTCCCCGACTTTAGATGATGGCGTTTCGGAGGGCACAAAACGAAGCGCATCTACCGGCATGCGGATGGTTTGACGTTGGTGTTTAACTTTGAAGACCGTTTTGTTTTGCTCTTTAGCTTACTAACCTACCGTTTGTGTGTGTGCGTTGTTACTTACATTCGCACACACGAACACGCACGCACGCATTCACATACACACATTCACAAAAACACATGCCGCTTCACTACTTAAGGGTCGGGATGGAATTGCACTGGAAACTGATCGTTGGGTCTCATAGAGGGTATTTCTTCACACACTTGAGTTATTTCCAATGGGGCATTAGGAACATTAGCCGAAGATTAAAAAGGGGGTTCCATGGTTGTTGTGACAATGGTGACTTGGTTGGAATTGCGCTGGATAGCATGAGATGCTATGGTGTGGGCACTGGGTATTCATTCTTCCATCGCCAATCTTGCGATTGACTGCAAGGAGTTGCCAATTAAAAAAATTAGCACCGGGAAAGGATGGTAACTTCCGTGTTACAAACTGTTTTTTTTTTACCAACTATTCCGAGCAGAACACTGCCGTAAATGAGTGGCGTGTGTCAAAAGAATCGCCTGTTCTAAAAATGCTCTAAAAAACCAACACACCCGTTTCGTTTACGCTTTAACAATTTATTGATTTAAATTTTACATTATTGTGCACGTTACATTTCATTCGGCGGCCAAAGGTGTTGCACCTTGTTTGGTAACCAAAATTTAAACAAAAATTTAGCCCAGAAAACCACACGATTCAATGGTGGCGTGCGTTTCCATGTTCGCACTTGGTGTAAAAATCAGTCCCTGGACTTTTATTGTGCTGTGGCTATGTTTATGTGTGCTTCCACTAATGCTTCCAATTCCTCGTGACCCTGCCCACCCAGTAACTTTCCGCCCGAGCTGTGTTTATTCCTCTTTTTTTCTTAATTCATCCAACCGAATGTGTAGTTTTTGTTTGTTTATTTGTATAAAAGCAAAGACTTCCAAGCTTTACGATGCACTTGAGTAACAAATGTTGAGATTGAGTTATGCACACTGCACTTTTAATAATATTGTAACGGTTTTTATGCAAATGTTTGCAGCGGGTTGTGTAAATTTTGTGTAAATAACAATAAGTAACAACAACTGCATAACGATTAGAGCTTATATTGTTTGCTGCAATGCGTTTTGTTTCCCTGCAACATTTATGGGTTTTGTTTTCCGAATCGTCAAAACGGTAGTTTTCTGTGTGTGTGAGTGTTTTTTTTCTATTTTAAGTGATAGAAATGTATACGATCTTCCATAACGTTCATTAGCAATGGCTACATACATGAAGTAAAAAAGGACAAACAATAGACGTGAAACAATAGGTTAAGAACAATTGTATTTTTTTAACGTGTCTCTTAATGTTTAGGTTTGTCTTGATTAGATTGACTTAGTGTACAAAGTGTATCAGTGGAAACAAAATACACCAACCGAAACGTAGCTGTGCGTGTGGATTTTTCGTTTTACTTTCTATACACCGATTTGCATTTCCACATGCTTATGTAGCCAGACAGATAGAGGTGTGTCGGACACTCGTATGGATAATACCACAATGATAAAATTGTATATAACCGGGGACGGGCACGTGGTTTGTGACAATATTGTGCCAAAACAATTTCCATCGCCATCCTTAACATTAAAGTGTATAAGCTTTAATTTCCTAACACAAACCACTATGCAGATAGCACACACACGCACGCACACATACATCCACGTACAAATACATATGTATATATATTTATATAAAACAAAACAGAGGAAATAAACAACAACAAAAAATTAATTATCAAATCCACAACACCAACGACTCGATCGTATGTTTTCTATTCACAAAACAGCCTTCAACCGGAGCTGTTTTCAGCGCGGACAGCTGAACCTTTTTTGTTTTTCGTATCGTTAAACGTAGATGCTTTTCCCACCTTTTCGGTTTTGTGTTTTTGGTTTGGTAAAACCGCAGTTTTGAATAGAGCTGTGAGCTCGCCCTTTCACTTATCATTACTATGTGTAGTTACCGGCCACGATCGATCGCCACACTTATCATCACTCGTGCATACACCTGCAGGAATATCGCCAAATCGTCAAAACCTACCCTGGCCATACTGGCTATGCAATTCCGTACCCGAAAGTGTTTGGCTCATTCACAAAAATGTCCCTCAAGCCTGCTTCCCAAGCGCTACACTTTTCGTGCCGGTTACTTACTTACACACTAATTTAGGTTTTGTTTTCTCTTAAACTATCCCCAGGCAAACCGTTTCTTTTTGTTATGCTGTTGTCGGTGATATTTGTTCTGGTAGCGTTTAGAGTGAAGCACTGCAATATTTAAACGTTGGATAGAAGGATTATTTGAAAAGGTATTCGTATGAGATTGTACATGGATAATTACAACATTAGGGGAGTATTGATATCGATAGCAAGCAGTGGTTAGATGCACTTATCATTCGCACACACATTCCCATCCTTCGCGTGTCTCACCAGGGCCCAGATTTTTGGTTTATTTATTAAATATCATTTTTAGGATTTATATATATAATATATGTATATGTTGTGTGTGTGTATGTAAATGTATCCTTCTACGTTGCAAGACAACAATCAAACAAACTGAAATGCATTCGAAAATTAAAACGCAAAACTCATGCTACATTTGTGGCGAAAACGGGGAGTTTCAATGAATGCAGCTCTAAACGTCCATTAACAATGTGGCTTAAGTTTATTAGATGCATTTTTTGTAACTGTTTGTGTTCATCATTTTCTTCGTTCGCTTTACATACCGTTTGCCATACGTTTGTCTTTTAGTTAATTATGAATTGATCACACTCTCTGCGAACGATTTAGTAACTTCTCTGAAATGAAGATTTAGTTTACAAGCAGTTTTGTTTTCATATGATTTGTATGTTTTTGTTAACAAACTTATTCAAACCATTTTTATTCAAAATGAATTGTATTTCAAACATTGTGTGGCAAGTTTAGACTTTCCCAATTCAATACGTACAAAAATGTATATGGATGGATTTGACAAACAAACAAAACAACGTATTGAACACAGTTTTAATTCTGCTTAGAGCGGATCAACTTGTAAATAGAACATAGCTTTGTCATCTAAGACTTTGGGCTCCAAACGCGTCCAAGGATGTCCCAATAAAGAATTAAAGCGTTGTTTGGTAAGTATTTACGATGAGTTTACGGTTGTCTGCTGGACTGCTGGCTGTATCCGACCATTGTGCCGATTTTATGCTTTGGGTAGGGGGGTGGCATGATTGCAGGACTGGAGCTGTGAAGTCCTGTGGCGGAATCCTTTCGTCCTGAGCACACATTTTACAACAGCAACCGGGCAAACTCTGTGTGAATGAAAAGAAACAATTTAAATCCCACACATAGGGGGAAATGAAAAGGAGAAAAAAATTAACGAAACATTATTATTATTATTTGATTGAGTGGAGAAATAAAACAAGTTGATATGCTGCAAAGGTTGACCGAATTAATGTGCAAATTACACGGCTTGGTAAAAAATGGGTATTTGGACTGGAAAGGTAGTGAGGGAAATCTGCAAACGGACAAAAAGGGATGGAACAACAGTGGGGTCCAATTTCGTTGTTACCATTCGGGGGGGTTTTCATCAAAAGTTGAAACGTATCTACCACGAAAAGACAATCTCGGCCGGTTGTTTACGATACGAACTCAAACTCACACGCGCGCAGGTTCGCTTTGAGGATTCGTTTAATAATATGGTTGAAATTGAAAAGGAGGACCTTTTTTATGCGTCATCGATTCATCAATCGAGACAAACAACTAGCCTGTGTGACGCGAATTTCATTTTGGCTATCCCTGTAACCCATCATCGCTACTAACGAGACAACTGATTTAAGTTAATGAAGTCCTTTTATCTACGGAATTCGGTTGCATACATTAATCGGGGAAAAAATACCTACACCCTCTTCACGTAGGATGTAATCTGTTTTCGTTTGTTTCAATTTACTATCATTTTATTAATTCACAAAATAGCTCGGCTAATGAATATTGTTTCTTTTTTTGTATGATATCGTTTCTCTACAGACTAGTTACAACGGTTTCTATGCTCCTACGGCGTTGCGTAGAAAGCAAAACCGGAATATGTCTACTTGGAGAACATTAATACTTCGATTTGCTTAAGACACTATCATTTGTAACGCGCGGGTTTGTGTAATATTTGCTTACGTAGCTCCACTCAGTGCTCTAATAGAAATGTACATCCTAGATTACAGTATACGAATGAAACGCCGTTGAAGGTGTGCGTATGTGTGGTGCTCGTTAGAGGGTCTATCGTGGTTAGGTTCTGCATTTTCTCTCTTCAGCTCTGGACACTCGATGCCGCTCGATGCGGTTACAAGATGGTCTGCGTTATGACCAACCGGATCACTTTGCTTACGCAAACACACTGCCCTCATCCGCACTCACCCACGCCCATTCAAGGGTGGCGGGCGTGGGTCCCATTTTGCCTCACTTCTTGGGAGGTTGCACCAGCGATTCGAAATTGTTAAGGAAAAAGTTCTGAAAGTCTGTAAAAATAAAAAAAAAAACGAAAACCAGTTCGTGGAGGCTTTAATAGGGCTCGCACGATTACTACTTTTATGCGCAATCAATGGGATGGACGGACAAATGTATGGACATACGGTGGCAAAAATTTAGCTGCGCCAGGCTGCAAGTGCATTAGCAGCGGTCAAATCACGCAGTAACGAAAATCAAGTTTTGTTTTATGGAACACATTAGCGAGTACCACAACCACAAACCTCACGACAAACATTATGAGCTGAGCTGAAAAAACACGATGTACCCTTTACCACGTATTAATGAGAGTCAAACGGATTGCATAAATGATACAGCATCACGAGCGTTTCTATTCATAGGCTTTGCTATTCGACAAACCCGCTCACACACACACACACACACACACACACACACACACACACACACACACACACACACACACACACACACACACACACACACACACACACA